>NDGN011522743.1:366-11303 GCA_002564285.1 Tympanoctomys barrerae | reverse complement strand
GACCAATATACATTGCTTAAGGCCAATTGAAGGATAAACAGAAGTCCCAGCCAGCTCTGTACACAACAATACAAGGAAATAGGGTCAGGCTCAGTCAAAATGGAGACAATTGCTTTTCTGTCAAGGAGAGCTGCTCAGGTGGTCCTCCACAAGACCCTATACTAAAAGTACATTAAAAAAGTTAACCACCCTTCCTACTAAAAAAACAATTGATCACTTTTACTGTTTTAAGGGGTCAGTAGTGTTAGGTAGACTCTTGGGGCTGGACAACTCCGTTGGAATTTCCCATTTTGCGAAACAGAAAATCTGCCCCTTAACTCCCACCCCGTGGCCTCTGCCCTCATTCCTGCACATGAATTGGACCACAGGTGGGGCCTGGGGCAGCAGCCTCAGCCACATTTGTCTTCTGGGACCCAGCTTTGTTCCCTAGAAGAATATCCTCAAGATAGACTTTGTGAAGAACCTACTTCTCTATTTGAGCACTGTAATAAATAGCATTTTAATATCTTTTCTCAGCATTTTTTTTTTCTTGGTACTGAGGATTCTTAGCTATGTCCCCAACCCTTTTTATTTAGAAGCAGAGTTCTGCTAAGCTGCCCAGGCTGGCTTCAAATTTCCAATTCTTTTGCCTTAGCCTCCCGAGTAGCTGGGCTGACAGTGTGTGCCGTATCTGAAGCTTTCCTGAGGACTCATTTGAAGTGGTCAGTTCCACGGGAACCATTTAAAAAAAATTTAATGCATAAACATGTAGAACTTTCTCTATTAGAGAAATTATACATATTGGTAACCCACATGCGCACCTCCAGGACGTGAGCCCCGCTGGGTCTCTGGGTGGCTGGGCTGGCGACCAACAGGAAGATAGGTAAAGAGCATTATTTTCTGGCTCTGCGGTGGAGACGAAACAGGGCTGCTCACACAGGCTGTGGTGGGTGTGGGAGGGGTCTCAGTGTCCCAAGTTCCATCTTTCCTGTGGCATGGTAGCCTTCTCTGGGTGCTGTTGGTGACAAGGGGTGTTCAGGATGAGAAAGATCAGGGAGCCCTGAACGTGTGATTGTGGCTCAATCCTCCCCCCAATCTTGGGTTTTCTGGGACAGGGTCTTACTATCTAGCGCAGGATGACCTTGAACTTGTGATGATCCTCCTGTCTCAGCCTCCAGAATGCTGGGATTATAGGTGTGCACCCCCACACTCTGTTGTGATCTTTTCTTCACTTTTCCGTATAAAAGGTGTAGTGACTTCCTCTGTCCAGATACACTGGGGGACCTTGGGGCTTTCCCTGTGTCTGTGTGCCCAGGTGAAGCACAGTACAGGATTTCCCCAGCCGGAGGGGGATGCAGCCTCCAGCGCCCCAGCGGCCCAGCGCATCCTTCTACAATGCTTCTCTGCCCTCTGGCGGCAGGAGGGGACCTCAGCGGAGCCACATGCCCAATGGGGCCTGGCAGGTGGATCCGTCCAGAGGGCTGGAGCCACAGGCTGGAGCTGAGGTGTTACAGGTGGAGGTGGTTGGGGCCTGCAGGTGGAAGTGCTTGTGTGGGTGGAGGTGGCTGGGGGGCTGCAGGTGGGGGCTGGAGAAGCTGCTATTTAAGAGGGGGTGGGGCTGAGCCTGCTGTGATCCGATGTCTTGCGCTGCCCCAACAGTGCTCTTGCCTTCTGAGGGGCCGGTGGGGACCATGGGGAGCATGGGAAGCCTTTGGCCCTGGCTGCTGGTTCTGCTCTCCTTGCCAGGTAAGCAGGGCCAGCTCTTGAGGTGCAGGGAGAGACCAGGAAATGGTGCAGGGCTTCCTCGAGCCTCCCGGCTCTCTGGGGTACTCCTAGAAGAGCTCTGGCCCCAGGAGGAGACCCTGAAAACACCGGGGGCAGCAGGGTGCCGGTGTTGTACCCCAGACTGCCTTGTTTTGGGGCGGGAGTTTCCCCCCCAGCCTGGCTGGGGGGTGGGGTCAAATGCCCCAGGCTGAGTGCTTTTCCAAAAGCTCAAGTTCAGAAAGGGAGCCGAAGAGCACATGCCTTTAAAAATTTAAAAAAAAAAAAATATTGGCACTGAGGATTGAACCCCGCACCCCTGCACTTAATTACACCATCATGTCCCTTAAAAAATTTTTTTTTTCTGTACTGGGGATTGAACTCAGGACCCTGCGCTTGCCAGGCAAGCACTTATTCTACTGAGCTATCTCCCCAGCCCCTAAAATTTTTTATTGTGAAATAATATGATTTTTATTGTAACAGGCTGGCAAGATAACTCAGTGGACAAAGCTCCTGCTTAGACAAGCACAGGGGCCATGGTTCAATAACCAGCACTATGTGTCACACCAGCTCTACCCCTGGGTGGGCTGAGTAGGTCATTGAGACCCAGTGTGGTGGCACATGCCTGTAATCCCAGCACTAGAGAGGCTGAAAACAGGAGGATCACTACAGGTCGGAGCTGAGTAGTGAAACCCTGTATCAAATACATTAAAAAAAAATTTTTTTTTAAATGGTACAGGGTTTCTTTAAGTTGATAAATTGCTCAAACTCACCATTCTTCTGCCTTAGTCTCCCAGAGTGCTGGGATTACAGGTCTACACTGTCAGCCTGGCTAGCACAGGTCAGGCGCTCGAGGGACTCCTCCTTTGAAGTTAACACCTTGGCACTTGTTGAGCTGAGCTGGGCCAGGCAGGCCTCTGGGTCTTCAGGCTGGACCACCCAGCCTCAGGGGCTGGGGCTGGGGCTGGGGCTGGGGCTGGGGCTGGGGCTGGGGCTGGCAGCCACTGCCTGTCCTGCTGTCCTGTGTTCCTACCGGGACCTTCAGGCACGTATGTGTCTGCACTGTCTGGGCCAGGTGTGATCCTCGGAGTGGACCCAGCCACCCAGTGTGCTGAAGCCCGCAGTGCCAGCTTCTCAGAAGACCTCACCCCTTGGGGGACTCAGGAGTCCTGGGACAAGGACATCCCTGCTATTAACCAAGGTGAGGGCAATGCGCCTCCTGGTGGCCTGGAGAGGTATGACACTGTCCCTGGGATGTGAAAATGCACTACTAGCATTGCAGGAAAAGCTTGGGGGAAATGTATCCGCTCCCTCAGCAGGCAGGAAGCAGGAGGCCAGTGCTGAAATCTGTTTTTCTGTAGCTTTCCTGGAGAACTTTTGTGTTTTCTTTTCTTTTCGGAGTGGTAGTGGTTCCGATAATTGAGTGCAGGGCCTTCTCAGTGAGCTACATCCTTGGTTCTTTTCTTGTTTTGAGACAGTGTTGCTAAGTGACCTGAAGGCATAGTTGTTGTGTGGGTTCAGTGTTGCTTGGTTGTGACCCTCCTGCCTCTGCTTCAGCCTCCCAGAGTCCTGGGATTACGGATGAGCGCCACCACGTCTGGCTAAGACCACAGGTCTTAAAATGGGCTGGCAAGAGTCTAAGGCACTGAGCTCTCAGTCTGGAAGCTGCACCAAATCATTAGCAGATGAGGTGTCAGCTACCCTGGGTGGGGGGACAGTCTGCAGGTGTAGTGTGGCCTGCAGCTCAGGTCTTTTTCTCTGTGGGTCCCAGCTGAGGAGGACACAGGCACGCAGGGATGAGGGTCAGAGTTCAGATGCCAGCGCCTTCCTGGGCCCGGGTGTTGGGGGAGTGGGGGTGACTGCGCCCTCTGGTGGGTTCTCAGTGGAGGTGGTGGCTGCTGTGAGATTTGTGTCCTTTTCTCTGTGCTGGGTTGGAATCCACGCAACAACTACACCTTCAGGGGACACCATTCCCTTCTCTGGTCAGTGTGCAAGGTCTGAAGGGAGCCAGATCCCTGAAGCGGGACCCCCCCGGCACTGACTTTCACACGCTATGGGGAAATTCCATGTGAGTGATGCCAACACTCTCTGGGAGCCCCCGCAGTGGCCAACAGCCCCTATACCCTGCCCAAGTGGCTCTGCCTGAGAAGCTGGGTATCCCCAGCTGCCTTTGTGACGGCTGCTGATGGCTCCCAGCTGGGCCAGATCCCAGTAAAAAGCTTTGGAGAGGCTGCTGCTTCCCATTACAGTGGCCCATGGTGGCTGGGGGGCAGGCAGAGTATGAGCCTGGCCCTGCCCTCAAAGTGGGATGCACCTGTGCCCTTTGTGGTCTGGTCCTTCCTGAGACCTCTGCAGAGGGCTGGGACAATCTGGGCCGGGACGGGCATAAGGGGCTGGCCTCTCGCTTCCTGTGTGGTGTCGGTGAGGTTCTGCCCTTGGCAGTCCACAGCCCTGCATGTGACCACCTCACACTAGGAGAGTGCGCCTGGGGATGAGGTGGGGCAGGTTCTGAGGAGCGCAGCTGGGAATGGGGCTGAGGACTCAGCTGGGGGAAGCCACTTTCTAAGAATGGGTGCCCTGAAGTGGCAACTGAAGCTCTACTGGGCCTGTCCATGCAGGCAGTGTTGTGGCGGCCACCAGCCAACACACATCCCTGTCTTTCCCCTCCCAGGGCTCATCCCAGAGGAAACCCCGGATGGCAGTTTTCTTGTGGAAGGGGACATCATCCGGCCAGTGAGTGCACACTCCAGGGCCCTCTGAGCTCGGCCATGGGGGCAGCCGTGGCAGGGACCTGTCTCAAGCTGGGTAGACAGCTCTTTCTCAGGGTCAGGGTATCTGTTCTGTGGGGGAAAGCAGCAGGGATATGATGGGAGGGTGGTGGCTGAGGTGGCACCACTTTCAACCAAGGAGGATTTCCTGGAGGAGGAGGTGGGAGCCCTTATGGTCCTGCTGGGGCCTCTGGCCGACCTTAGTCACCTGCAAGTCCCATCTCAGACAGGGCTTGCATCTTGGGTATGACGCTCCCCACGCTGGCCCTTAACTCCCTGCACTTCCGCCGCCCGCCCGCCACCTCTCATTTCTGTAGATACTCAGGGCATGGTGCCCTTGGAGACGGGAAGCTTTGGTGGCCTGTGTCCCCTAAGCTGCCCTCTCTCCTCAGAGTCCCTTCCAGCTATTGGCGGTAACCAACAATAAGTGGCCTAAAAGTGCTAGTGGTGTCGTGGAGGTCCCCTTCCTGCTGTCCAGCAAGTATGGTGAGCAGATGTGCCGTGCAGTCCCTTCCTGTCCAGGTTCTTCTCTGCCCTTTCCTCTGTGTGGCCACATCCCTTCTCCCCATCCACACAGCCCTTCTATGGGGGCTGGGAGGTAGCATCTGACTGCCCTGGGGGGGGGGGACACATGGCTACTGTCTGGTCCCCTCAAGACATGTGGTCACATTAGATTCTCACAGAGGTGTGGCAAACCCTACTGTGAACTTCGCATTCAAGGGATCTGGGTAGCTGCCCCAGCCCACAAAAATCTATGGAAAAGTTGTCTTCTACAAAACCCATCTCTGATTCCAAAAACACCAGGGACCTCTGGCCTTGAGGGCCTGCATCCTGTCTGTGGCAGGGGCTCATCCAGGGTGTGTCATCCCCAGATGGTCCCAGCCGCAAGGTCATCCTGGAGGCATTTGCCGAGTTTGAGCATTTCACGTGCATCCGCTTTGTCGCCTATCGGGGCCAGAAAGACTTCATCTCCATCATCCCCATGGCCGGGTGAGTTCAGAGCTGCTGTGTCTGGCTGGAGTGTGCCGAGCTGTCTCTGGGCCCACCTGGAGCTCCCCTTCCCTTGTGTGAGCATCCCAGTGCCCCAGGTGGGGGGACCCTGGCCTATGGAGTCTGGTCCCCCAGAGGCCTTGTGGAGAGGTCCTGGTTGGGATATACAGTGCCTGAGTCCTTTGAGTCCAGAGGAGGCCCCCAAAGCCCACGCTCCTTCTCCCTTCTCTCCCAGGTGGAGAGTAGCAGCACCTAGCTTGTTAGGGACCTGTGATGAGGGGCATGGGCTCTGTGACCTGGGAGTTACAACATGGGCCTACTCAATGAACTGGGTCTGTCGTCCCTGCGAGCATTGCTTTCTACTTCCCCTACGCAGCCCAGACCAGCAACGAGGCTTCCTTTGCCCATGTTTCCCAGGGCCAGGCTCTCAAGGGACTTGGGAAAGGACCACAAACTTGGGCCTAGAGTTCAGATGGGTGATCCCACCCATCCCAGGACCTGGCAAGAAGGGACGGGACCTGCTTGCTCCGTGCCTTGCCTGGCTGGCACCCAGCCAGCTCACTCTGCTCCCTTGCAGGTGCTTCTCTGGTGTGGGCCGTAATGGAGGGATGCAGGTGGTGTCCCTGGCACCTGCCTGCCTCCGCAGGGGCCGGGGCATCGTCCTGCACGAGCTCATGCACGTGCTTGGCTTCTGGCATGAGCACGCACGTGCCGACAGAGACCGCTACATCCGTGTCAACTGGCATGAGATTCTGCCGGGTAAGCCGGTGGGGCCCAGGGCAGGATGGGGTTCCCCTTGCTCCCTGACTGAGTCTGCAGTTATGCTGGATGTACCACTTGGGAGGAGAGGGCAACGTCTGCTCGCCAGCTAGGGTGCAAAGAAAAGCAGAAACACAGGATGCAGCGGGCTGCCTGTGCCAGGCAAGGGCAGAGGGCAGCTCTGCAGGGCTGGGTGTGAGAGATAGGTGCCAAGGGCACATGGAGCCTTGGCATCCTGGGAGGCTGAGGCGGGCTCAGATGCCAGTGAGCAGCAGCTGTGTGCAGGGATCAGCTGCCTGCCGTTGAGGGCTCATGGCTTGGTCCTAGTCCCGGAGGTAAGGAGAAGACAGTCGGCAGCCTGACGCAGACGGGTGGGAGGTGCGTACACGCTGGGGACGGGGCGCGCGGGGAGTCGCAGGGCAGGCTCCTGGAGTAGGGCCGCTCCTGCTACGTAGATGGGGAGGCAAAGTAGAATCTAATAACAAAACCCCTGACAACTGTCACTTAGAAGTTAAACTGAAAAATAACAAGCCTTTCTTTGAGCTCTGGAATGAAAGAAGTAGCCGGGATTCTTAAACAGTGGCAATCACGGCAGGCTACATTAAGCCTTCCGCTTCCCAGCTAAGGCAGTGCTCGGGGAGAATGTGTACGTGCAGATAGTTGTAGCCATAAAAATAGAAAACTAATTAAACATGTCAATTTAAGTTAAGAGAAAAGCTGGAGGGAATGAAAGCTAAAAGCAGAAATGGGTGGATTACAGAACGGCATGACAGAACGTGAGAGTTGTGCTCCTAACACAGTTGTGCTCCCTCCACACTGGGCTGGGGCATCGCTCAGGGGCACAGTGCCTGCCTGGCATGTGTGGCATCCCAGGTGCCATCCCTATAAACACCAGAACCCAAACAAAACCCACTAGTTACCTTAGTGGAGAGAGTGTGTTTTCTCCTAATAATACAGAAAAGGGAGAATACATTTGCATTTTAGTTAATGTGGATATAATGAAATAATTAGCTGCCCTGGGGAGGGGTGGTAGGCTTTCAGAGGAGGGGTTGAAGTAGGAGACTTGGCCTAAGGATCTCTTAATAATCCATTTTTGATTCAGATGCATATATTGCCTATGAAAAATTGTGTTTAAAAATAAAGTGGGTGGGGCTGGTGAGAGAGCTCAGCAGACTAGAGTGCCTGCTTAGGCAAGAGCAGGGACCACGCTTCAACCCCGGCACTATACGCTGCACAAGCCCCGCCCCCCAGGGTGGGTTGAGAAGCCACAAAGTCCAAGCATAGTGGTGCACACATGTAATCTAAGCGCTGGGGAGGCTGAAAACGCCATCAATGAGTCCCAGTGCTCAGGAAGACCCTGTAACAACCAAATAAATTAAAGAATACAGATAAAGGGGGCTGAACGTAGAGCCATAAGCCTGTAATCCTAGCTAATTCAGCAGGCTGAGGCAGAAGGATCACAAGTTTGAGGCCAGCCTGAGCAACTTTTTATTTTTTGGAGACCAGCTCTTCTTCCACACTATGTAGTACAGATTAACCTTGGACTTGTTTATGTAGCCCAGGCTAGCCTCAAACTTGGGGTAATCTTCCTGCCTCACTCTCCCAAATGCTGGGATTACAGGTGTATCCCAGCATGCCCAGCCTGGGCAACTTATTGAGACCCTGTTTCAAAATAGGAAGGTTTAGGAGTGGAGGGGGCAGCACTCCTGGGGTTTAATCCCTAGGACGGCAAAAGCAAAGAACTCTTGGGTGTGCTATTTCAGGGAGGTAGCGGCACTGGAGACCTGACCTACGTAGTGATAAGGTGACTGGTGGTGACCCTAGGGAGGAGAAGGGTGTGGATGTCACGCTGCTTGGTCTAGGCGGTGGACAAAGGTGAAGAGCACACCTGTCACTGCAGGAGCTCACCTGCAGAGCAGGAGGGAAACTGGCCCCTCCCAGGGGGAGGGGGACATTGGCACCAGGGCCCTGCGGTAGGGGGACACATTGGCACCAGAAGAGCAAGTGCTTGGAGTGAGGCCTCAAACCCAGACTGGGGGAAAGCAGATCTGGAAAGCTGGGTGGGGGTGTGGGGAGTGGATGGGTGTGAGGTGCCCGGAGCTTCTGGGATGACGCTGTGGGCCGTGGGTCAGGTAGTTCGGGTCCCACAGGGAGGTTGGTCCTACCCACAGGGTGGGCGGCTGACTTGGGGAAGAGGAGAGGTGTAGGAGGGAGGGGTGGGCAGCTTTTAGGTCCTCATGCTTCTGCCTCCCCTGGGGCAGGGCTGGATCCCCTGGGGCTCGAGGAGGGCAGGGGACAAGGACAAGTATGCAAGAGCCATACTTGGCGGTGGTCGCAGACTACTTGGCTTATATGGGTTACAAACTCCCAGGAGTCTGTCCTGCCTCCCTTGCTTGCCCCATGCTTGCCCTCCATACATTTCCAAGCTGGTGTTTTGTTTTTAAAGGCTTTGAAATCAACTTTGTCAAATCTCGGAGCAGCAATATGCTGGCGCCCTACGACTATCTGTCAGTGATGCACTATGGGAGGTGAGCCAGCCCCACCCCTCCCTGCCCTTCCTGACTCTCCCTCTCCCTGCCCTGCCCTCCCAGGCCCTGCAGCCTGATCCTGATGCAGGTCACCCCCGGTTTGCAGGCTCGCTTTCAGCCGGCGTGGGGAGCCCACTATCATCCCGCTCTGGGCCCCTAGTGTCCACATTGGCCAGCGGTGGAACCTGAGCGCCTCGGACATCACCCGGGTCCGCAGGCTCTACAGCTGCAGCCCAAGTGGCCCTGACTCCCAAGAGAGAGGTGAGTGGCATGGAGGGGCTAGGAGAGAGACATGGGGGAAGGCTGCAGGAGGGAGTGGGGCAAGGTCACTGGACACTCAGCTTGGTTGATATAGGAAAAGCTTTTGAGAAACGGCTTTGCATGTGATTGGCCAGATGTGGTGGCACAGGCCTGTAATCCCAGCACTTGGGAGGCTGAGGCAGGAGGATCGTTGTGAGTTGGAGACCAGTCTGGGATATAAAGTGAGCTCAAGACCAGGGAGATGGCTCAGTGGAATAAGTGCTTCCTTGGCAAGCGCAAGGACCCTAGTTCAATCCCTGGTTCAAAAAAACAAAAAACAAAAAACAAAACTTTACTGCACAATAAGACCCTGTCTCAAAAAGACAAAACAGGGCTGGCCAGATAGCTCAGTGGATTAAAGCACCTGCAAGCAGGTGCAGGGGTGGAGGAGCATGATGAGGAGGGTTCAGTCCCTGGGCCTGTGTGCCCAGCCCTGCCCCTCGGGTGCGCTGAGACAGCAGTTCAGACTGGGCATAGTGGCGCGTACCTGTAATCCCAGCTCTTGGGAGGCTGTAAGCAGGCAGATCACTACAAGTCCAATCTAGTAGTGAGACCCTGAACACCCTTTAGATCCTTCCCTAAAAAAATACAAAAAAACCAAACCAAAACAAAAAAACTACCCCCCCAAATTGTATATGACTAAAACTACTTAGCAGACACAAAGGTAATTTTCTTAACCTATGAAGTAGACATCTACCAAAACCCTAGCACAATCATGATTTTTACTGGGGAAGCCTTACAACTAGGATGAAGATTCATTTTCCCACTATTGTCCACTTAACACCTGGGGCAGATCCTGGCCATTGTGGTATGACAAGAAGTGAGGGCTACACGACAAGAAGCATCCTATCAGACAGTGCTGACAGCAGCAACATCTGCGAACAAATGACTAGAACCGACCTAACCCTACAAGGTGAATGTATGGATGTAGAAGAGCCAGAGATGTGGAGCTAGCTCAGTGGGGTGCTGGCCTTAACATACGCGAAGCCCAGGGTCCTGTCCCCAGCACTTCACACCGTCCCCAAATGAATAAATCATATTTTTATGTAGCTTCAGAGAAGATTATAATACTTATAGTAAGAATAAGATCCCAAGGGAGAAAAGTGACAGAGCTATATAAAATGTCCATATGTAAACATGTATTTATGCATCGCAACTTCAATATCCATCTCTTTACCCCAGATGAAGCAAATTTAAGGGTAAATAAAAACAAAATCTATTTAAAAAATACTAAATAGGGCCGGGCCTGGTGGCACATTGCCTGTAATCCTGGCACTTGGGAGGAAGATTGCCTGATGTTGGAGGCCAGCCTAGACTACATAGTGAAGTCAAGGCCAGCCTGGACTATATAGTGAGTCCTGTCTCAAAAAAAAATTTATATATACATCAGAGTCAATGATGTGAAGACAAAGTTTTAAAAGTTAAACATGTCTCCAAATTGAGCTAGAGATTTCAATAAATTCCCACTTAAAATCTGAATAAGTCTTGATGTTGATGGGAGGGTGTAATTTAAACGTTAATATGAAAACTCAATAATGGCCAAGCAGAGGGCTTACCCCAGCACATGTTGTCACTGTTTATAAAATGTCTTTATGTAAATGTAAGATATAGGAAATATAAAAATGTATATATGCCTACAGCACCTGTAGTATGTATGGCATCTATAGAAGTGGACAGTACTGGCTTAGGGATAGAGGACTGCTCCTGGGTACAGGATGGAAAGTTCTGCAGGGGACCTCACCCCAAAGCAGAACCTCCATAAGAAGAGGATGCTGTTGTTTTTTTTTTTTCTGTGTGTGTGTGTGTGTGTGTGTGTGTGTGTGTGTGTGTAACTGGGGATTGAACTCAGGCC
>NDGN011522741.1:0-33485 GCA_002564285.1 Tympanoctomys barrerae | reverse complement strand
CTTCCTCAGGTGTAATCTGATGAACAGCAAAGTGACCCTTGTCATAGATCAGATGGAAATGCTGTCCTGTCTTGTCGATGCTGATGACCATAAAGCCAGCAAGATAGGTTGTATCAGCTCGGACTTTGCCGTTGATCTTAATGAAGTGCTGCATGCAAATCTTCTTTACTTCATCTCCTGTCAGAGCATACTTGAGCCTGCTCCTTAGGAGGATGATGAGAGGCAGACATTCTCTCAGCTGATGGGGGCTGGTGGATGGACGAGGAGCAAACACACTGGTCAGTTTATCCAGCATCCAATGCTTTGGAACTGCTACTCGCTTCAGATGCTTCTTGGGCCCACGAGCCACGGCTGAGCTCTAGCCAACTTCACCATCCTCATTCTGGGCCATGAGGCTCCTAGTGTGGCTCTCCAATATATTTTTAAATATTAATGTTTGCTGAGCTACCTCATTAATTTTATCAGCTTATACATTCTTTTGGATTTCAGATAGATTTACATATATACATACATTTTTTCCTAAATGAATGTTTTATTTAATTTTCCCTTTATCGTCTTTATACCTTTTCCTTTTTTGTCCAGTCATGCTGCCCAGTATCTTTACTACAATACTGAGTAGAAATAAAGATACCAAACATCTTTTATTTTTCAGATTTTGAAGGGAGCATTTTCACATTTCTCCAGTAAGATAGATCTTTATTTTTCTTATTAGGTTAAGGAGGTTCTTTTCTGTTTTCAATATGCTCTTGTTTATTTACTTGCCAGAAATGTCTGTCTCTGTCTCTGTCTCTGTCTCTGTCTCTCTCTCTCTCTCTCTCTCTCTCTCTCTCTCTTTCTTTCTTTTCCTATGTATTTAGTACAGGGTCTGCAGGATCTCACTACACAGTTCAGGCTTATAGTGATCCTGTTTTCAGCCTTCCAAACGCTGGGATTACAGGTGCGCGCCACCACGCCCAGTCTCAGTCATCTGGGGCGGGGCCGGCACTGCTCACCAGGAATCGAACCCTGCATCTGCCTAAGCAGGCACTTTAATTCTCTGAGCTATCTGGCTGGCCTTAGAAATATTTTAATTGTTACTTTTCAACTAATTAATTTATCCTCTCGCTGCTTTTTATGTGTTGTCCTATAGTTTCACAATGCTTTGTCTTTGATATGGAGTTTTTTCTCGATTGATCTTTCTTGCAATTTTTGGATCAGTTGAAATAGTCTCAGCTGTTATGCCTTTGATTTTTTGACTCTTCTCATTTCTGTGGGGATATCCTAGCAATCTGATTAGAACATATTAAGACTTTATTTATTTATTTGGTACTGGGAATTGAACTCAGAACCTCACACCTGCCAGGCAGGTACTGCATTAAGCTAAATCTCCAGCCCCTGTTAAGACTATACTCCTGTACTTCATGTTGCTTTTCTTATTTTTCTCTTTATCTATTTAAGCTGCAGTAGCAGGGTTTGTTTGCCAGCTCCTTAATCCCACCTTTACTTGTATATAATGTCTTTTGATTTTGTGACTTTCCATTTAGTTCTTTAAGCATTCTGCTATACAGTTCATAAGCATTTGTATGCTACTTATTTATAATGTTATCTTTTTCTTTTTATTGGTTATGGACACTAATTGACTTCATTTTGGCAGTTTGTACCTGTACATAACATACTTTGATCATTTCCATACCCCATGCCACCCTTTTGCCCCATCCACCCTCTTGGTTTCATATATTGGAGGGGAAAGCTTCAGTGTGTATATTTTGCTCATATGTACTCCCCCGTTACTGGCCCTTACATCCCCTTTCTTTCTGTTTTTAAACAGATTAAACATTTTATACTCTATATCTGATTATTTTAGTTTTCCATGAAGTTCTATTTGTAGGAATTTTGGGGGGACGTTGGTCAAATTTGAATTTCACTAGAGTAGATTTATATTTCAATTATGCTTCTGGTTATCACCTGGGGATACTAATAATTAGGGTGTTCTGTAAATTATCTGCCACTTTTCAGACCATGCTAGGTGAATTTGAATTGCAAATTCATGTGAGAGCATACTTTAGTTGGAAAGTGTCCGTGGTGATGTTTGCTGCCATCTTAGCATTTCAAGAGTAAACAATTTTCTTAAAAGCATTGATTAAAAACTTCTTACCTTTGCACTAAAGCTGTATCCCCTGGGCACCGAAGTGTTGGGCTGTGTGTCGTCAGGAAGTTTGTAGGCCTTACGTCCTTTTACCTGTTCTTTGTGCTTCCATCATTTAGGAACTCGGTGTTCATGGTTTGCCAAAGAAGTTCAGGCTAAACGCTAACTTTGTTACTTCTTTACCTTTTTTGATCTCTAAGTTCCATTTTATTTTCTTGGAAAATACCTGTAGAGTATATCAACTGGAAAGAGATAACTAAACTTTGTATAATACCCAATGGAATATTATTCACTGATAGGAAAGAACAAAATCCATTTGTTCTGGAGCTGGAAGATACGCATGTTAAGGTCTCATGAAAGTGAGTGGAGTAGTGGTGGCCTGAGACTTGAAAGGGAGAGAGAGAGAAGATACTGGATCCAAAAACACAGATGGGAATTGGTCCTGATGTTCTGTAGCTCAGCTGGGTAACCAGGGTCTGTGACAATTTGTGGTATATTTCAAAATCACTGGAAAAGGAGGGTATGAAGTTTTCTAGCACATAAAAGTATTAAATGTTTCGGAAGATAAGAATGCTAATTATCCAGATTTGATCATTGGGTATTGTACGCATGCATCAGCCTCTCCTTTAGTACACCATAAATATATTCAAATATATGTCAATTAAAAATTATCTAACTTCCATACATCAAAATGGATGATATGAACAAATGAAAACTATAAAGTACTGTATCTATTTGTGTACTAAAATTCACCAGTTTAATTTAATGTATAATTTAATGAATGTGAAATATCTACACCGATAGGTAATTGCTAGTGCAGACAAGAAATAGCACATTTCTGTCATCCCCAGTTCTTTCTGACCCTTTTTAGTTACTCCCATCAACTCTCACCCTAGGCGACTGCAAATCTCTTTTCTTTTACTATAAATTAGGTGTCACTGTCCTGGAATTTCATATATATATATATAAATTTATGCAGCATACACACTTTGTGTCTAACTTCTTTAGCTCAGCATAACATTCTTGAGGTACATCTTTGTTGATACACATTGCATTATTCTCTTTTGTTAGTGTCCTATTACAAGGATGAATAACGCTTTTTGGATAAAAACTAGGATTGTTCCCAGGTTTTGATTACTGTGAATAAAACTGATATAAACGTTCATGTTTCAGTTTTTGTGAGGGCATGTGATTTCATTTCTCTTGGATAGATACCAAGGTCAAAATTACTGTGTCTTAAGATATAATATTGACTATTAGAAATTACAGCAATGTGGGAGAGTTCCAGTTGCTCCTCTTTACCAATTGTTGCTATTATCAGTCTTTATCATTGAAGTCTTTGGCTGAATTCCAATAATGTCTCATAGTGGTTCTTACCTTGCATTTCTTAAAAGCTGTTTATGATGAAAATCTTCATGTTCTTATTTGTTATTTTATTATCTACCTTGATGATACTTTTGTTTAATTTTTTAATTTAGGTTTTTTGTCATATAACTAAGTTGTAGTTCTCTATTCTGGGCATTTATTTATTTATTTTAGTTTTAGTTTTAGTTTTATGGATTTTGTACCGAGTCTCACTATGCAGGTCAGACTCATAGTGATCCTCCTGTTTCAGCCTCCCCACATTACAGGTATGTGCTGTCATACCCAGTTTCGGTGGCCAGCTCAGAGGGCCAGGGGTGGGGCGGCATGGCATGTGGTGCCAGGGATCAAACCTGGCCCCCTGTGCTTGCCAAGAAGGCACCTAGACCACTGAGTTATCTCCCCAGCCCTGGCATATCTTTTACTGTACATGAAGTTTACCAATACTTGCTTCCAATCTGTTACTTGCTTTTTTTTCTTCTCTTCCTTCTCTTCCTCCTCCTTCTTTTTTTCTTTTTTTCTTATTCTCCCTGACCTCTTTTGGACAATGTGACATGAAATTTAAGATGTACATATTTATTTATTTATTTATTTAGGCAATGTCTTACTATGTAGTTCAGGCTAATGAACTCATTTTGCAGCCCAGGCTAGCCTAGAACTCATGGTGATCCTCTTGCCTCTGCCTCCTGAGTACTGGGATTATAGTGTGTGCTACCACATCCGGCAAGACTTTAATTTCAAAGTGAAGCTTATCAGCCTTTTTCTTCAGTGGTTCATATAATTTTGTGCTCTTTAAAATCTTTGCATAACCTACCAACATAAAGCTTTTTTCTATATTTTCTTCTGAACATTTTGTAGTTATTTTCTCTATTTAGGACTTTTACCCATTTTTGTTAAGTTTTGTGGGTGATATTTGTTTAGGAAATTGATATTAAGGTTATAAATATAATTAGTAAAGCAATAGCTTTATGACAATATATGAAATACTTAGAATTGAATTGAACAAAATATTTGTAATACCTGTATATTGAAAAGTATGAAATATTGCTGAAGCATTTTAAAAGAAGATATAAATAAGTGAAAAAATAAACCATGTTCATGGACTCAAGAACTCAGTGTTGCCAGCTGGTTAATTATGTGTATCAAATTAGATAAAATGTCATGTTCAGTTATTTATTCAAACAATACCATGAAAATTATTTTTGATGTGATTAACATTTATAGTCAGTGGGCTTTTAATAAAGGAAGTCATCCTTCATAATGGGGCTGGGGATTTGGTGCAACTGTAGACCACTTGCCTTGCATGCTGGAAGCTCTGGGTCTCATCGTTGGAACCAAAAACATAAATAAGCTTCTCATATTGGATGGTCCACTTCCAATCTATTAAAGGCCTTTAAGAAGGAAAACTGTTTTCCGAGAAAAAGGATTTGGCCTTGGGAGTATAACATAGAAATCCTACCTGAATTTCTGCTGCTCTTCTATGCAGATTTCCAACTCAAGACTCCAACCTTACTTTTACCTAAGTTATTCCTTTATAGATTTCAAACTTACCAGAACTAATTCTTTAAAATTAAAATCGGGGCCGGGAAGATGGCTCAGTAGAATAAGTGCTTCCCTGGTAAGGGCAAGGGCTTGAGTTCAATCCCCGGTTCCACCAAAAAGAAAAAAGAAAAAAAAATTTAAAAATTAAATAAATAAAATTAAAATCAATCTGTCATTCCACCTACTACATATGCCAGTTTTCCCCAAATTCACCTGTAGAATCAGTGCAATACCATGGGCTTTTTTAAAAAATCCAGAATCTGACAAGCTGATTCTAAATTTGTATATACATTTATATAGCAAAACAAATTTTTAAAACAATGAAGTTGGAGGACACACATTAACTGATTTGAAGTTTTATTGTAAAGCTGCCATAATCAAGACATTGTAATATCAACATAAGGATAGACATATGTATTTGTGTAGCCTAATATAGAATTGAGTGATTATTTTTTAAAACATGGGTGCCAGACTAATTCATAGGGGGAAAGAATAGTCTATGTTTAAAAAGTAGATGGTGTAGTTGGATATCCACAGGAAAAAAAATGAAACTGACTTTTAAATGAATATGTAATATAGAAGAAAGTTACCTTTAATTATACCTTCCAAAGATAGAAATTGTATTTCCTTTTAGTCCTTTTCTAATAATATATGTAATAAACATATGAAACTTAGGTATTTTTAAATTTGGTATTGTATGCCTTTTTTATTTAACTGGTAATCTGTTTATGTATAATCATTTTTATAAAAGGTTTTTGTCTGAAAAACATTTTAATGGACACATTACTAAATCTCCAAGACATTCCATGTTTTACCTAGTGATCTTCTACTGTAGGAGTTAATAGTAATAGTAACAGCACCTACCATTTATTGATTACATGTGGAAGCTGTGCTAAAGTCATTACTTGAGTTGCGCAGCTTTCAAGTAGGTAGCTCTGTTTTGAAGAAAAAGAAAATGTAGGTTAAGTAAATTCCCTATCTCTAACTGTGAAACTTGAGCTTATAATTGTCTTTTGTTTTCATCTCTGAGAAAAACATATTTACCTTATTTTAAACTTTTCACAAGTTATTACTATAGTATTATGAGAAGCTCCAAGAAAGATACCTTTGTGTAGAAATCATTTTTTACACATCAGTTGTCTTATCTTTTCTTGCCCGTTTTTCATATATAAGATATATGTACCTGGAATTGAACTCAGGACTTCATGCTTGCCAGCCAAATGCTTGTACCACTGAGCTATATCCCTAACACTTTGTTTTTTATATATTTGATCCATTTTTATCAAGTGGAATATTTTTAAACCAGTGTTGCTATCCAGGATAGCATGTTGGGCAGAGTGGTACAAAAGCTGTCCTTTTGGTTGATTATGGCTGGAGTCAGCTAAGCACCAGCAATGGTGGATGTTTCTTTAGGAATCCCAAGTTTGCAAGGGCATCAGTCTAAAGAAATCCACTCAGTAGATCTATTCAGTTGTTAGGCTCATGCTGTAAACAAGAGAGAAGTATTTATGGTAGTCTGCCTGCTATGACACTGAGTCCCCGCTGTTAACATAGGTTGATTACTGCTGGTCAAGTGACTTAACACTTCTGTCTTACCTTCTTCATGAGGGGAGGACACTAGATGAGAGCTTCATGGCCAACTGAGAGGTGCTCAAGAGGTCGCATCAAACCTATTTATGGTTTAGAAGCCACATACAGGTAACATGAGGGTATAGCTTTACAGCTGGGGAGATTTGGGTTCTAATATTTCTCTAAAACTGATCATTCATCAGATGATCACAGACAAATTTCCTGAGGGGTTGAGTTGGCATTGGTTTTATAGTACTTTGGGAATGAACCCAGGGAATACTGAATATGTCTCGAACCTTTTTATTTTATTTTATGTTATTTTATTTTTAATAGTAGTGAAGATCGAGCCCAGGAGCACTCTACTGAACTTTAATCCCAACACTTTACATTTTTAAAATTTTGAGATAGGGTCCCACTAAATTGCAAAATTTTCCATCCTGTCTCAGTCTTGCTAGTACCTGAGATTCTTGCCCTGCACCACCACACCCAGCTTCTGAGACCCTTTTGAGTACCAGTCTTCTAACTACTCAGTATATAAACCAAGCAGACAATAATCTTTAAGCGTAGACCTCTTCTTATTACTCATAGGCTTGTCTTATGGATCAGCCCCCATCTTTTTTGGGCTCCAGTTTTATACAAGGTGACCCACTCCCACCGTCAAGCACCCACTTATTTCTGCCTCCATGATAGAGTTATATCTTCTTGGCCCTTAATGACTATTATCTGAAGATCTGTGTTCTTTGCATTCTTTTTTTTTTTTTGTCCCATATTTAGTACAGGGTCTATAGGCTCTCACTACACAGATTGGACTCATAGTGATCCTTCTGTTGTCAGCCTCCCAAGTCCTAGGATTGCAAGCGTGCACCACCACGCCCAGTTTTAGTTGCCATCTCAGCACGATCGAGCCCTGGTCCCTGCACCTGCCTAAGCAGGCGCTTTAGCCTGCTGAGCTGTCTGGCCAGCCCTCTTTGCTCTCTTTTAATCTGTTCTCAAAACAAAAGTGACCAAGTAAGACTGGAGGTCATGTCTGAATCTGTAAAAAGAGTTGTTTTAGCAAACTGAAGACTGTGTTTCTTTTGAGGATGTCCTTTCACTTTCATTTTCAAGTTTAAGGTTGAGGCACTGTTGGTGTTGAGGCAAGGCAGCTCTGTCTCCCCACCACACTTGTGTCACCTTCTGGGCTCCTGATTTTTACACTGAGGCTCCAGGAACCCTGGAAAACCCCCCAGAAAAGGGGAGGGCAGGGAGAATAGTGAGAGGGAGGAAAAGAGAAGGAAGGTTGGTAAGTTAAAAGTCAGAGAAATATAATTGGTGAGAAAGGATAATATTAGAGCAAGTACTTTTGATTTTGGGGGTGTGTGTGTTGATAGAGACAGTGATTTTTGCTTTGGAAAAATCTTTGTTAGATATGAAGCAAGGAAAGTGAGGAAGATGGAACCTAGGTGAGGATGAAAAATAAAAATGCATATGTGCATCATTTTTTTCCTTTTTCTCTTTTTAAAATGCTAGTATATTATGGGAAAACAATATATGCTCTAAGCAGGTTATAACCACGTTGGAATCTGGGGACTCTTGATGTCTCTTGTATTGTCAGAGTAGCTCTGATTTCCATTTTAGACGAGATTGGGCACATTCAAGATGGTATGGCCGTAGACCTGATTTCCATTTTAAACCTAACTGGCTTTAGTGTATCGGCGGGTTTTTGATAAGAGGTGGCTGTTACATGGCATCTTACCAAGTTTACTTGGAGTGATCCACAAAGGGTGCTGGTCAGTTGTTCTTTTAGCTTTGTGCTTTTCCTTTGTTTTCTGGTGCCCAGCCTAACTAACCTTCAGCACATGATGTGGATAAGATAGCCTTAGTAATTTAGCAAGAAGTGTGCTCAGTCCCTGCCTCTTCTCCGTCTAATGAGTTCATGTAAAAAATATATCAAAAGAAATTCTCATAGCAGAATCCTCACATTTCAAAGGCAAGTATATTTATTATAAGAACTGCTGATTCATTAGGAATGCTTCCTAATTCGAACGCAACAGCTGCTTCTTGTTAGAATAAACTCCAGCTCTTTTGTGCCCTGTCCCTCCAAGGGGATGTTAAATTTTGGTGTAAGATTTTCCTCTTGCTTTCACTTTTGCTCTCCCACTCCGATTTTTTTCCTCAATTATAGTGCTTTATCCTTCTCAATATTCGCACAATTTGAACAACCTACTACCCACCTAGCTTTAAACATGACTTTCTTTATGATTACAAATGCTAATAAAACTCTTTTGATAATGTGTTTTGTTTGCATTCATGGTGGCGATGGAGTGTATTGTACAGCAGTAAAGAAAAAAAGTTGAGACATGTTGTAGTCATGAATTGTAAGTGCAATAATTTAAAGTATAGGGAGCATTTCAGAAGCTACCATTGTCCATTAAATGAAACCACTGTATTAACGTATCATAGCATGCTGTTCTAATCACTTTTCTCCAAATACTAGCTTTTGAATGAAACATGGTTGTATTTTTTATACAAAATCTGAAATCGTGTAATTGAATGGCTTGGCAGAATAGGTAAATGAATGTAGCAACATGCATTCAAATATGTCTCTTTGGTTTGTAATGAGCTGATTGAAGTTCACAGTTGTGAACTTGCCATTTTATTTCCTGATTTTACATTCTGGACCCAGACAAAAGTGCCGTGGTGCCTTTTTTTTTTTTTTTTTTTGTATTAACAGAAAAGGAAGAAGAAAATTGTTCATAGAAATCAAAAAGCCTTTTTAGAGATCACTATTGGACTCAGAGTGTTTGAGTGGTCTGTATTTCTCTGTCTATAAAATAAAGGACTTTTAATATCTTTTTGTAAAATAAAGACTCCCATTATGACCATTTATATTTAATTTTAGAATTATTGGCAACCTCTGTTGGAGCTGAAAGAACCACATGTGTGTGCTCACGCTCATGTGCAAAAGATCATTGGTGTCTGTGCATATTTCTTTCATAGCACTTATCTTAGTAATTATACTTGTTGATTTGCATATCTGATTTTCCCTTTAGACACCAAGCTTCTTGAAATTGGAGCTTATTGATGATCCATCCGTTAGCCCCAAGCCCAGCAAAGGGCCTCATAATCAATACATGTTTAATCACCAAATGAGCCATGGAATGTTAAACCAAATGGGTGCCAGAGCACTTATCACCATTTATAGAAGGCAGATTTAGCTTTGGAGCTAAACAAACTTCATTTCAAATTCTTAATAAGAGACTATGAAAATTCCCTGTGGAATTCATTTGAAAATTGGAATGTCTTAGGACAGTTCTAGATATTGAAGATAGTGACCCCCCCCCATTATACATTATCTCAGAAAAGAGAAGCCATCTTTTTTTTGCATCCTTTTTGGTAGGAGATAGACTTTGAGTTCTCATAATAGCATAGTAAGAGCTAGCATGCATTCACAAACTCTTGTAAGTAGGGCACAAGAGAAGATTCTGGGGTCCTGGAAATGGCCCTGTTGCCTGTTAGTAGTGATTACAGAGCTGTATGCAGTTATCAAAGCTCGTGTGAATGTACACATATAGTGATTGCATTTTATTGTACGTAAACTAGTATTTAAAGGTAGACACTGGTGCCACGTACATAGCTCAGCAGCATAAGCACCTGCCTGGCAAGCACAAGGTCCTGAGTTTGATCTGTGGTACAAAAAAAAGATAGAAACTATTTAAAGGGAAGGAATAACTGGAATGAGGGAAAGGAGAAAAAGAAGGGAAAAATTATGCACACACACACATACACACAGTATAATGTAAGTAATTGTCCTGCTGATTTCTACTGGTCCATTGAAAGGAACAGTTAGTACTTAAATTATTTTTATTCTTAATTTTTTGACCAATTTTGCATACTTATATGTGGTAATCGATACAGCTAATTTGAAGATAATGATATACAATATAACAACCTTTGTTGAATTCTCTTTTTTTTTGAAATTCTGTATTATTTTTAAAGGCTTTTTTTATTTGTTTTTACTATTTTTCTCTTTTAAAAATTAAAATGAAAGAGGATCATGAACTTTGGAACCTGGAACTTCACATCCCGATGGAGTATTATCAGGGTAGTAACCTCGAGCAAAACTCACATGTCTCAGCACCTCCTCCTACTCCTTATCTGTAAATTCTGAGAATACATACCTCACAGTGATGGGGAGAAGGACAGACAATGCCTGGTGATGCTAAGGCATCTGACATTTTCATCCTCATCCCACGAATAGCTCTGAGTACAGAACTGGTCTTTCAATTAAATGAAGCTGTTCTGTTTTCAAGCCATAAAAGTTAAGTTCAAACATTTGCGAAAGGTAAAAACGTTAACATCCATATGTTTGTTTAATGATAGCTCTTAGAGTCTTATTACCATTGCTGTCTTTTATATCACTATAGCATACTAAATTCTCTGAGGGTTAAGTCTTTTCCAATTAGTTAGCTAGGAAGGATATATGATATTTCTTCAGTCAGAAAAGTACAAGGAAGTATTTGTAGTATTCATTCATTAAGAAAAAGTCATTCATTAAGGAATGATGGAAAAAATACTGGTGACACATTTATGATCTCTATCTTTTTTTCTTTGTTTTCATTCTATCTTTGAAACAAAATCTTTATCTTGTATCAAGTGAATAAATATTAATTTAGAAAATTCCTGCTGACCCAGCCTTCTGTTCTGTGACTGAGGAAATCTTAAAAATAATTGTAAAGGAAATGCAAAGGCTTATGATACTTAGCATTTTAAAGGCATTTGAAGTTATCCAATATATGGCTAGGACTCATTTTTCTTCTGTGAGAAAAGTAGAGATCACCTATCTAAAAGTCATAGCAGAGAACTCATTTTTCAGTGCCTAGTATGTTCTGTGAACTGTGATAAGCACTTGGTACAATTTGCTTAATTTGTTCCATACCGCCATCTTGTTAGGTAAGCAGGAAGTACTCCACTTTGTGAAGGGGGAAGCAGCCTTGAAGAGATGAGGTGACAGCTCTGGGGGAGCCCTCTAGTCAGTAAGGGAACCACACCTGTCGCTCTGGGTTTCTGACTCTACCTCCTACCCCTGTGCTGTGTCCCACACCATCTGCTGCTTCTGAGGGAACCAGGCAGCATTCTGCCTATCAGGTTCAGGCCAAGCTTCTCTGCCTGATGAAAGCTCAGTTTTTAGGTATCTTCTCCTAGAGCTAAACCTTTTAAAAATTGCATTAAGTTATTACAAGAACTCTAAAGGAGCCCTTGTATTTAGAACCTCCTTTTGTCCAAATTTTGGCAGGGTACTTCAAGTCCTAATGTCTTTGAATTTATCTCCAGATTTGTACCTTCAGTTCATTTTCCATTCTTTTGCTTTTGTGAGTTGATAAAAAGATAGGACTGATCATATTCTCTCCTAAGAACTATAGTCCAGCTCAGGAAGCACCTCACAAAGCAGACTCTTTGGACTGCTTGGTGTCACCATGTCTCCTGCCAAGATTCTTCTGTCTGCCCCTGAGCACCCCCCATCCAAAACCATCACCCAAAGACACCCTACCCTGCACCTTATTCTAAGCCCAAGCACACTGAGCCATTTGTTGCTCTTTGAGTCTGTGTCCCTGTCATATTTTGCTCCTCTAGATGAATGTGATTTCCTTTTCATCTAATCGTCTTCTTTGTATAACTGGAATGTTAATCTAGTCATGATGCCCTTCCTCAGGGCCCCCACAGCTCTCGCTTGGGGCTGGGTCACAGCACCCCCCGACTAGGTACATCATCATGAACCCTCTCTCCACATCTCTCACTTAAAGAGACGTAGAGCTGCTTGAGATCAGACAGCATTGTGTTGCATTTGTTATTCACCTTGGCTGTCTAGTGCAAGGCTGGCATTTACAGGTGCTTACTAAACATTATAAATGGCCCAGCTTGTCAGATTTGGTCTCAAAATCTAAGAAGGAAATGTAGATTTTGAGCCCTTTTTCTTGGTTTTCTCAAGAGTCAACTTGGATAAATGAATCTATCTTCCATCCTGCAAACTACCAAAGTTTATTCATGGTTTATGTGCTATAAGGAAAGGTCAGAGAGAACTTGAGCTAACCATCCCTGCCCTTGAAATGAAGTCAGGATAAGCATGTTGTAGGGAGAAGAGAAAAGGCTGTGGTGTGAGCAGTTATTAAAAAGTATAAACTACCATTTCATCCCAAGAGCCAGTCTGGGGGCTGGGTAGTCACAGGCAGATGCTTACGGGAGGAGGTGCGCTTTCTGCTATGCTGTCCCTCCTGTCCCTTCTGCCTCCTCCAGCAAGACCTCCCTGCCTAGGAGTGATAAGCAGGCTGGAGTCACATGTGGCTGTTCATATTTTTTTCAAAAATGATGTTTTTATTTACACAGTAGTCAACAAAAACCATTCATTCATTCATTTACTCATTTATTTATGTTGGAAATTGAACACAGGGCCTCCTGTTTGTTAAGTGTGTGCTTACCAGTGAGCTATATCCCCAGCCAAAAAGTAATGCATAATTTTATAGAACATTCCAAGAACATTCCAATGAAAAAATCATTTTTACATATTGTAGAGTCTATTTCTACATCTAAATAAGTTTTTTTGTGTTAAATATCTTTCTAGACATAGTCTGGTTTTCATGAATATATTGGTCATCATTTTGATAGTTTATACTTTACTGTAATCATTCTATTATTGTAAATTTAGATTGTTACCAATATTGCAGTTATAAACAAAAGAGTACTTAGAACAGTTTTTCTAATCTTTACGGCACTGCCTAAACCATACATAGAAGGTACAGAAACAAAAATCACTAGAAATAATCACTATTAATATTCTATCTTTTTCTTCTAATCTTTCTATGAGTGTATATGATTGCAAGTAATACATAATATGTATATACTGCTTTTTTCATCCTATACTATTTCATGGATATTTTACCAAAACATAATTTATGTTGCCTGGATTCGATATAATTTATTTAGCTGTTATCTTAGGACATTTTCAGAGGGGTATGTGTGTATGTTGCTACTAAAACTAATAAACAACTATCATTTATAATATAGTACCTAAAATTAAGTCACAAAACTTAATACAGATAAAAATAAATGCATACATTTTCTGACCTTCATTTTAATTTTCTACTTTTAGTAGTTATTCATTACAAGGCAGTTTTCCTGCTATCTTTTCATACTCTGTGAGCTTATGAATTTATATCAGAGAAACTGATTTCTGCCAAGAGTTTTGGTGACTAGCATCCTCTTTCTAAAATTCAATTTTTAGTCTTTATTTTTAAGTATTTATAATACAGCCATACTTTGAGAGAGTTCTACCAAACCAATTTGAGGCTTTTGTAGCATAGACAGCTTCTCCTGATTTATTATAAAGCTATAACCACAAAGATTACTTGAAAAATCAAAATTGACTAAGGAGTAGGATTTTTATCAGTTACAGTGGAGTGACTAATGTGATCTAATGTCCCAACTTTGATTACCATGTCAGGCAGACCCAGCTCCTCAGAGCTGGCTTTGGGGTCCCCTTTTCTGTTGAAAGGCACAGTTGAGGAAGCCGTGCTGTCAGCAGCTGTTACATAGTTAGAGTACAGAGGGAAAGGACTTTATACCTTGCTTCAGGGCAGCCCAGCCATTCCTTCTCACCTTGTCTAAGCTTTGTTCGTATTGCCTCTGTTAGGTCATTCCTAATGCCATCATGTTTTACAAACAGATCTAGACCAAGGACCTACATTAGTCATTATTCAGCTCTACCGAGTGCCTGACTAATGTTTAGGCAATAAGTGAGTGAGTGAGTGAATGAATACATGCTGTCAAGCATATAAAGAAGTCTAATTTTTGTTCCCCTTTCATAATTTAAAAACACCTAATCAGATGTACCTGTGTCATCCATTGTGTATACTTTACTGATGTTGTTCCCTGAGAAAGCTTTTTCAGAGAAGTGCCTACTGGTGTAGGAAGTCTCACAGACCTGGGTTCTACACTAATCTATTTTGTGGTTGTATGACCTAAGCAAATTACTTAGGCTTTCTGTTCTCCAGTTTCTTCATTTGTTATCTTGGGGTATAATGACACCTATTGAGAACTACTATTAAGGATTGATAGGCAAAAACACATAAAGCTCCTGGTACACAGCTATTCCTAAATAAATGTTTGTCTCTACCATTACTGTTTTTATCTGTTTGCTGCATCACAAACAACACAATAGTGAAGGTGCTTAGAACTAGGTGGAGCTTGGCATCATAGTTGAACATATACACAACCTCTCCAGCAGGTAGCTGTGCTTCCTCTATGATTAATTTTTACAGAAAATTTTGATCCCCTCTCCCAGGCCCAGGGTTCCTATAAAATTACATAGGATAGAGCTTTTCTTCAATGTAGGAGTATCTGGTGGCCAAGACAAATTGCTTTGGCCAAGTGAAGCAAAGAGAAGGGCTGCATGGCTTACACCAATCCCTACCTCACCTTTCCTCACAACTTGCAGTTTCGTTACCAAAAACATTTGGGGAAAAACCTCTTGGTGAGAGAGTTACTCCATCACTAAAAGTAACTTGAGAGCAGGCCCGTTTCCTGTCTCTTTGTTGCCAACTCTCTAGTTGTAAGGTCTGCCTTGTACTGGAAGGAGGCTTTGAACATCAGCTGTCTGGAACAATCTCTAGCCTTATCACTTATTTTAATGTTCCTTGCACAGGGTCACTCTTGGATGTGGTGCTCTGGGCAGTCTCACCCCAGAGTGCTTCCCTTCCTTTATTTAACCTTTGACCTGTGAAAACAAGAGTTAATCAAGAGTTCTAACGTAGCTAAGAGGAAGGGGAAGTGTTTGGTTACAAATTAAATATGAACAAGTCATAAGTCATAAATCTCCAGTAATGCTACCAGTTGTGACTCAAGTTGCATATGGTACAGAGTGTTTGAGTTATAAATTCAAGTTCAGAGGTCTGTGATTACTTGAGGGTAGGTGCTAGGTTCATTTTCTTTCTCAAACTCTTTGCTTTCTAAAACATTACTTTTATTAGTCCAGCTACATTTATATCCTACTTTTTTCTGTGTGCCTGTCTCTCCTTCCTTTCTTTACCTTGCCTACCTGCCTGTGTTGATTGGTGTGCTACTCTGTGAATTGAGACAGAACTATTTCCCGGAGAAAAGCTAAGCATATGGAAAAAGTTGCCAAGGAAAGGCATTGAAGCACAAAGCGTAAATGGGTTTAAGAGACAGCCAGACACTTTTATAGAGACATTTGCGATCGAATGATAGAACATTCAAGCAGGGATCTGTGGTGGAAATGAACTTAAATGAGTGCTATTGGTAGAAATCTGATGCCCTGTCTAATTTAGCATTTCCTGAATTGTCACCATAAGTATGCATTTAATGCTTTATACTTTAAATCAAAAAGGATAATATAGTCTGTTAAAAGATTCTTCAACAGTGGCTATATTTTTTGTAGGTACATGCTTAAAATAGACATAAGGTAGCAAAGGCCTTGGGTCTGAACATGAAGCACTGGAAATACTCTCTTGCTATTAATGTGTGTATTTAAGTTGAGCTACTTGTGTGTGTTTCCAAACACAACGTGCACTAATTTCTGAAGCAAAAAGAATGGACACAAAGACTGGTGTCCCTGGAGCTGGCAAAGTAAGAAAACACACCGGATTGCTGGGAGGCAGCCAGAGTTGAATTGCTCAGAACACTTCCAGCTGATGGGCTTTGGAAGCGAACTTTCATTTTATCAGGTCATTACAGTGAGAACCATAAGGTAAGATGATTACATCCTAATCTCAGGATTGATTATTATTCCTGATCATCTTATCCAACTAGCACTGCATTGTGTAGAATGAGCAGGACTTTGAAATTATTTGGGTTTTGTGTTTGAGCTTGCATTTAGTACTTGTGTCATGTTAGGAAAGTCAGTTTTTTGAGACTGTTTTCACATCTGTAAAATGGGATAGTTCATTTCATACAGTTGTTGTGAAAAGTAAGATTTCAAGTGATCTGACTATCCATAAATATTTCCTTTTCCTTTTTCCCATTAGCTTTCTATTTCTTCC
This sequence comes from Tympanoctomys barrerae, assembly GCA_002564285.1. NCBI lineage: Eukaryota > Metazoa > Chordata > Mammalia > Rodentia > Octodontidae > Tympanoctomys > Tympanoctomys barrerae. Next base: position 16,856 of record NDGN011522741.1, on the reverse strand, counting down.
TCTAAAATGAGAATAATAATATCAAATGGTGTCTCAGTGGGATAATTTTGTTGTTTACTTTCTGAAAGTAGGACAAGACTTCATGTCATTTCTTGCCTTTGTACTTTTTTTAATTAGTAGTGCCATTCTTAGGCTGTGAAAGCTTCAGTAAGACAAGGCTTGGGGGGACCCTCACTAACGCATTACGTTCTATTACAGTAGTAATTGTGCCCAGATGATCTGAACGGGGAAACCTTGCAGGTCTATGGATAAATGAGTACGCAGCCTCCTAAATTCTCTTAGGAAAATAATGAAAAGCCTCTGTCCTCACCCTCTCTGGGCTCAGTGGAAAGACTGAGAACTAGGCTGCATTGTCATTGTGGGCACCAGTACTCCCCAGAGCTTCTGGTACCAGCACTTCACCAGTGATAGCAGGAAAGTGCCTCTGTGCTTGCCTCCCAAGCAGTCTTCTTCAGTCATAGAACTACTGTCACAGAAAAAGACAGCAACAAATCCACTCTCTAAAAGCAACAATTATTGAATTCCCATCAAAAGAGAAAGTCTTGTTTCAAAAGTCAAATTTAAGTGTGTTTGGGTAGATTTATATAAGCACATATGTTTTATGGGCGTTTCTTGTGTGTTTTTTCATATTGAAAATTAATATTTCTACTCATTCATACATTACATTTTCCTGCATAGATATAATAGGTATCACAATAGGATGTTAATTATGGATATAAATCAGAGATTCTTGAGCTTAACTAGATACTATAATAAATTTACAACTGGAGATTAGCAGCTGTGAGCAAAGCAGAATACTCAAATTGGGCAAGACTGGCTTTGATCTCTTGAAGGGGGGTGGTTTTTTTCTCTCACTTAGGTCCCTTTGACTTTTGATCTCATTAGCAGTAAGAGTACAGCATTATTAAGGCAAAACAATGTGAACGCTATTCCATGTGCAGCAGTTGATGTGTCCACATGTTTTATCCTCACAGTAGCAATGTGGGAGAAGATAGATATTTTACCCACATTTCCCAGACAAGGAAGAACAAGACCCAAACTGTCACTTATAGGGGACAGCTAATACTGAAGCCCAGGTGGCTCTCCTAACTTGGTGCTTTGTGCATAGTTGATCAGTGAAGGCTCCCTTGCTCTGGGAAGATTTTCTCCTCTGACTCCTGAGAGATGCTTTATCACATTACTGCCCCAGGGCCACTGACATGTTCCACCAGTGTCTGCTGTCTCTTTACTTTGGAGCACCCCAAATGCCTCACAGAGTACCAGGCACATACTGGGACGGTCTTTTAAAAGGTGTGCTATTGGGTCTGGAATGTTCACCTCCATTAGAAATTGTATCTAGGTGTTCAGTGCAGCTAAAAGTGGCCATCTAAAAAAGGCACAGTGTACCTTTTCCCTGGGGAGGCATGTGTACGGCTGGTGGTTTGAGAACTGTGGTTGTATGTGCTCCTAGTGGCAGGAGCACTTGCTGGCTTAGTGTAATGGGGAGAAAGTATTAGGGGTCGTGCAGTAGGAAAGAGGCTTTTTACTCCTTTCCTCCTCCACGTGGATAGATGGGGGAGGTGGAAAGTGTAGTAGTGAGAAAGAAATTCACATTAGAACTTTGTCTTCAGGAAGTTTGGATTGAAAAGCAGGGCAAGTGGATTAGGGAAAGGAAGAGAAGAGGAGAGTTTGGGGCAGATCCTGAAGAGTGCATTGGATGATTTACTGAAAGATTAGGGGATGCTTGAGCAATTTTGAGGGCGCACTTGTGCTTAAAAAGCTGTTTGCAAATGAAAGTAGCCAGGCTGGCTTAGTGTGTTTTGCCACAGCACTTGAGCCAAGAACAAGAGTCATTGGTGGGGTTCCCTTGAGTTAGGGGCTGGAGAAGAAATAAGAAATTTTAGGCTTGTTAAGCACACTAGTTTACTTTGACCATGTGCTGACGCTGTTCTAATTATTTGTCATAGACTCCAGTAGGACATCAACAGGCTTGGTTTTTAACCATGAGTCATTTTCCTAAGCAAAATGCTGTCTGCCAAATTTTGATCCCCACCTCCCAACGGGTTGTGATTGGCTGTTACTCTGCAACACTCCTGGTAGTGGCCTTAGCAGAGTGTATAGAGATGAGTTGCATCTGGCATGTGAACGTGTGACTTAATGAGTGCCTGGCATGTGCCAGGCACAGGTGAGAGTCATGCTTCTTGCTCTCATGTTGCTGCCACTAGTGGCAAAGCATATCTTATCTATTGTGGGGAGTCTTAGCAGAACAAGTCTAGGACACTTCCATCCTGGAAATAAAATGCATCTACTTAAGTGAAGACCCACAAGTTTGCAGTAAAAAAATTGAGAAAAATGTAGGGTTTTATCTTGAAAACACAAATCTAAATTTTTGAAAGAAAAAAAACACTTATTTCAATGAGACTTAGCTTTTAATTCCAACAATGCGTTAATTCTTTTGAAGAATAAATAATGAGTCAAATGGTTTTTCGAGGAGAGAGAGTTGTAATTTCTGACTTCATAACACTTTGTGTTTGACTTTCACAGCATAATCATAAAAGGAGTCACTTTTTCTAAAAGTATTGGAGGACTTCAGTTTCCCAAAGGCTTCTCTTCTCCTTTGATATTGAAATCATTTTCTTTTGATGTGACTGTTGTGTCACTGCACTTGTTTTTCTTGGTATTCCTCTTTTTTGCTTGTTAACTGGGTTAGTGCTGCCAGGTCTTCATTTGATGGTGACTTTGCCTCATCGCGAAGCAGGTGTCCAACATCTCTGACCTAGACTTCATGAAGTTCTGTGCCCTGTGTAAGGGCTATAGTTGTACTTCACAGCCAATTTGCATTTTATTGTACTATTTGGCTGAGACACTGACAGAGGAGCAGGGCTAGATCCTAGGTGTGTGTGGGGATTTTCTGTGTGAGGCAACCACCTCTTATTACAGCTCTGCTTTCTGACCCACTGCCTGATGACAGGTGTACAGAGCTCTAAGGTGCTGGAGGAGCCTCTGACCTACATAGCAGGGTTCAGAGAGCTTCCCACAGCTCATATGAGCAAGAACCTTAGGGAGGAGCAGGGAAAGGGTCCAGTCCTGCATCAGTTGTCTCATATGCAATTCAAGTGTATAAATTAGGCAGTTGTTTGCATCTCTTTATAGAGAAAGAGACTGAGTCTTTGAGAGACTGCTTTCCCAAGGTATTGTATCCAGGCAGTTGCAGGACTGAGAACTGACCCAAGATTATTGAACTCAGATCTGTGTTCTTTCCACAACTTTTTAAAATTTGGAGGGTTTGGTTCTGCATTAATAGAAAAGCTTTAAGTACTGAATGCCAAGCGACCTTAAACAGGAATGCTTTGCTACCTGGTGAAGCTTAGCAAAATCTGTGGACAGGAAATAAGAAGGGCTAATATTTCCTTGGAGTACCTAGGGTAGAGTTTCAAGTGCTCCTCAAAAATTTACCACGAACAGTGGGAAAACTATTTTTTGTCACTTTCCTTGGTCTAAATCCAGGTATGAGTAGGTGTGATTCTACCTCCAGTCCTGCCAGAAGGTGCTGCTTCCCTGTAGCTTCCAATGTGATGTGCCTAAATATTTACATGGCAAAATCTTACTGTAAGTTAATTGTCCTTTTATGTATAATCGTACTCTAAATTTATTTTCATTTACTTTTAAAGTGGAGCCAAAACATTATATTGACCTCTTCCTAAAAATTATCGGGCCAGGGAGATAGCTCAGTAGAATAAGCACTTGCCTGGCAAGGACAGTGTCCTGAGTTCAATCCCTGGTACTGCAAAAAAAATATATATATAGATAGATAGATAGATAGATAGATAGATAGATAGATAGATAGATCTATATCTATATATCTGTATGAGTGATTATATTAAGATTCCCATTTTTTGATAGCAAATTGTATACTGATTCTGATAAAGTGAGTATCTTCTGGGCTGTGCTGAAGAAGAGGATGAAATAATCACTTTCTACCATGTTCTAAGTACTCGTCCTCAGACTGTTATTCCTCCTTATCTGTCCTGTTGGTTCCATAACAGAATAATGGGAAGGCCCATCGATATGGCCTTCCAGATCCTGGCCCTGTCTGCCTGCTAGCCTTCTTGTCCCCACCCCTTTCAGCCTTTCTTCTCTTCACTGGTGACCAGCTCACCTAGGGCCTGGCCAAAGTTCAGCCTTTTCTGTGATATAGGAAGTGACTCCTGTCATGTCTCTCTGTCATGTCTCTCTGTCATGTGTGTCCCCTATACCCGTGCTATGAAACTTTTCATTTATTTCCCAACACATGTCATTCTGGCTCAGGTACTTACAGTATATTTTTATAAAAGAAGACCATCTCCCTCCTTTTTGTTGTTTTTAACAATAATAAACTTAAAAGTCCCAAGTACAACAAAATGGGCTTTTATTCCAGTTCTATTTGAGACAAATTCCTAAAATAATGCCTTGAAACCCCAAACAATTAGTGTGTTTTTTTAAAAGAAGATTATTTTCTTTTACATAACTATATGTTAGTCATAAAAATCAGAAAACTCGGGTTGGGGATGTGGAACCCTCCAATGGAAGAATACTTACCTAACATGTGTGAGGCACTGGCCTCCATCCCCAGCACCCTCCAAGCTCAGCAAATTGATGTTCATTTTGACAAAATGCCACTATAACCCTTGCATTTCTCTTGCTCGTGGTTTTTGTTTTTGTTTTTTACGTAACAAGCTTCAGTATCAATGATGCTTTTATGTGTCATGTCTCTTCCGTCTGCTCCTATTCCACAGTGTTTCCTAGAGCTTTAAGGACATGACAGGCTCTCCTTTTTAGAGAATGTCCCTCAGTTTGGTTTATCTGCCATTTCCTCGGAATGAGCTTCTGCTGCCTTCGTAGGAATGTAGTACTCCTGATACTGTGTGCTCCTATTGTATTTGCTCAGGTAGCACAGCATTTCAATTTGTTCTGTTTCTGGAGTGAGTTAGTATCCCAAGGTTTCTTTCTTTTTCCTTTCATAATTGTGAAGAAATAACTGAGACTGTGAGTAACTCCATCCCACATCAAACTTTCATTTATTTTACATCAGAATTGGTTGTTGGTCTCCTGTTTTAGTATAACTTATTTCTATTGTTATTTGTTTTATTGTTCAAATTGTAGTAGACTTTGTGAGTGGGAAACCCTCCTTTTGTGTTCCCTTGATATACCCAGATCATGTGTCAAGCACAAAGCATTTCCCAGTCCCTACCTTCCAAGCTGACATTTCTTCATGAGCTTTGGTTCCTTTTATAGAGAGCAGTGTTTAGAAACCAAGCTCTGGACCTTAAGTGTGCTCCTTATAATTGGAGTATTTCTGCTTCCAGGCCTTCTCCATGGCTAAACCTAGAGAATATATGTGTGCATATGATCTGTACATGCATATTTCTCTTTCTTTTATCTACCCCGTCTGCCTACCTAATGACTGAGCAACTTGATTTCACATCAGAGGCCACATGCGGTACTCCTTGAGCTCTTCTAGGTCTAAGGCTTTAGATGGCCTCACTGAGAAGAAAGCCTCTTCATCTGCTTGTCAGGAGTAGAGAGTGGAAGGGCCTCTCAGTCATAGTTGGTGAGAGAAGTGTGGATCCAGGCTCATGCCTGAAAAGAGGTCACTCCCCTGTGGGCCTTTACTTCTTCTGGTGGGGTCCTGAATGTGATGCTTCATGTCAGTGTTTGTATTCTATCCAAAACAAAAAGTTTAAGCGCTTGGAAATGGTTCCCAGATCCTCCTACCGCAACATTTACTCTGTTGTCTGCTTATCTCTAGTACAGTGGCCTTCTTGAATGCAGGGACTCCTTGTCATTTTGCCCCCAGCTTTGGACTGAACCCAGCACACAAATGAAGGTACAGGCAGTTATATGAAGGTAACAAGCACAACAGTAGCGAAGAGTTCAGGGCTCTTTAGGTGGCCAGGGAGGAACAGCTTAATGGAGTGTTTATTTCCTGTCTCTGACTGGGAAGTATTGTTGACTCACTGATGACAGACACACACAAAATGGAGTGGAGGCTCCATGTCCTCACCTGCAGCCTCCAGGCAGCACAGGCCGTGGTGCCAGCACTAATGAAGCAGGACCGGAAACGCCACAGGACAAAACTCAGCTGTGAACCCTGGCCTCCCAGCCGGGAAACAGGGACCCTTTGAAGAAGAAGACAGCTGGGTTTTGGTTTCAGACCTTAACACTGCCATCACTAGATACTCATCTGTCAACGCACAGGGGACAACATGTGGGGAACAGTTGTGTCCGGTCAGGCTGAAAGGAGAAAGAAATGGCTGGTTTCCAGGGTAGCTGTAAAACTGCTCCAGCCAATGGTTCTGCATAGCGTAGCCAAAAAGAATTGATTTGGTGAGGTGGGGGCTGAGTGTAAGAAACAGAGATGTCTGCTGTGGGCCACAGCAAGTTGAGAGAGAATGTTGAGGCTGAGGCTCTCTGCTGAAGTCATGAAAATCTGTTAACCTAGTCGTCTAACACTTTCGCCATACTACATGTGATCCTAAGCCATCAGCAAAGCCAACCTGCCTTACCACACTTGATCCAGTTTTTCTGGATCAAAGGGAACTCAGCTTCCCTTTCATTTACTTGAGGCCAGTATTTCCTCTTCTTGGCCTTTTCCGTCCCTGCTGGCTCCCCATTGCTGACTTTAACTAGTGGTATTTTCTTCTCTGGAAAAGAAAGATTTGAAAACCTTGGTTGAATTTGTTTACTAAGAGTCCTCTAATCTGTGCAGGAGTTTTCTTCTGAGGGGGTTTCTTGTTATAGTCTAATGGCTTTTAACTGGCTGAGGTTTACTTAGCAGAAGAGGAAGGGAGACGCTATCTCCTGCCTAATCCCTCTTGAATGTTTACATTCTCTGCAGAGTCACAGAGTCCACCAGTGGAGAGTGCAGCAGCCATTTGCTCTCGAACAGTCCATATGCGGCTGCCAGAGCTGATGGAAACATATTAACATAAGTGATAATACTGTCATAGGAGTGAAAAGTTAAGTTGCTTATCAGTGTATTTTGATAAGCTACTTAAATTTTACAGTAGCATGTGCTGGCTTCAGACACACGTCACTGATAGGGGATTGTGCACTTTATCTGTCCTCTCTATTGCCTCTCACCTCATTTATTACCCTCAGCAGCACAGCCAGCAATCTGCACAGGGTGCTGAATCCCTCTCCGGGCAGGATGTCACATGTGTTCTTTGCCTTGGGTTGAGCTCTCTATCAGTAATGGACACCATTAGCTGAGCAGGGCAGACATGAGCATGGAACAAGTGCTTGGTATGATGCATCTCACATGCCTGTGCTGTGTAGCTTTGGGAAAGTTCCTTAGAGAAAATCAAGCTATTTAAGACAGGTAGAAAAACTTCTTGGGAGCAGAGATGCTTTTCAATCATTTTCCATAGTGCAGAGGTGACTTTGCCCTTGGTCTTTGTCTAGTTGTATTTGTTCAGTACACACTGACCATTGACTACACACCAGGCTCCATCTGTTCTTGACACTGGGAGACAAGGGAAAGGAAAGTGTGCTCCTTCCTCTTGACTTGCAGTCTGTGAAGAAGACAGGGGCATCCTTGAGTGCTATATTATGTGTGGAGTATTATAGTAGGAATATGTATATGACCCAGGGAGCACAGAAAAGGTGGAATTAGGGCATGTGAAGTAGAGATGGAAAAGGTAGGATCCTGTTAGGGTGAGCAGAAATCAACTAGAGTAGGCCACCCAGGTCTGAGAGAGAAAAGGGCCAAGGCATGCTAGCTGAGACAGCCTAGAGACTGTCTGATATTCTGGAATGAGGCTGCATGAGAGGAGCAGGCGTACGACCAAGTAGAAAGAGACCACTGAAGAGGTGGTCAAGAGCCTGACAAGGAAGAACCTCAAAAGCCATCCTATGAAGTGTCAACTGTTAGATGGGACTCCATTGCAGGAATTAATCCAGGGTGTGAAGCAGATTTACATTTTAGAAATGCCAGCCAAAGAGTCATACAGTAGGTGGCCTTAAAAGTCTAGCTCAATACCAGGCCATCTTGCAAGTCTTGAGCAGCAGTGGTCAAGGCCTAGTGAAGGGCAGTGGGCATGAAGTGTGAGTCAGTCGTCTTGCGGAGAGGATAGAGTAGGTGCATTAGAGGCACAAGGTCTGGTATACCAACAGGAGGGGCTTGGAGTGTGTGCGGCCTGTGGAACAACTTGCAGATACCAGCAGCAGGTGGTGTCCTGTCATGAGAATTGTCATCCCGTGTCACTTGGGATGGTGGGTGTGGTTTGGAGAGGCCTGGGGACCACTCAGAGATGCATCTGATTGCAGAGTTAACTTTGAATTCCTTCTCTGTGAACCTGTTTGGCTTTGAGGCATGGCAATAATTTATAACGGACATTCACTCCTCTGCCTCACATAGGCAGTTTTTTTTTTTTAAATCCTAGAAATAATTAGCATTTTGCCCATCTGTGATTCCAGCACAATCTATGACAGGAAGACTCTTCAGGATGTAAGAAAAACGCAAATGTATCAGTCTTGAATTGGGTCCTGGTTCTGTTTTTGACTTGCATACTAATATTTCTGTTTCTTCTTCCCTCAGCTATCTCCCATGGTTCGAGGTATTTTATAAGCTACTTAACATCTTGGCAGAGTACACAACAAAAAGACAGGTATTTGCCTTTTAAAAAAATAATTCCTTTTAACAAGTAAACTTTAATTTTATGATTATGAAAGCAATAAATGAGCTATATTTCACTAAAATATTGAGAAAGTGGGAAATTCAAAAAATCATAGGAAGGAAAAGAAAATCACCTTTAATCTAATCTGACCCAACTCTCTCTCCTAAAATAAATGCTGCTTGTATTGGGGTTGTTTTCTTTTGTATTTTTTTCTTTGAGTTAGAGCAATGATAAATAGACCCTTAGCATTTATAGAGTAAATATTCACAAATGTCTAATGTGCCCAAGCAGCCCTGAAAATTCTTGATATGAATGAAATTATACTTTTGCTGAGGTACTGATTTGAACTATTTGTATCATGCTACAAATTCAGGGTTTGCAAGCAATATACTTAACACCAGTTAAGTGACAGTCCAGCTGCCCGAGTTCCCATTTTGATAAAACTTTGTGGTGCATTCACAGTAATTTCTCCAAGTGTCTGAAAATTACTTTAAAAGTTCAGCTGTACTTGATTGTACTTTTGGAAGAAATGGTATACTAAGATCTCCTCCCTGGACAATAGAGGTGAATTGGACTCTGTTCAGATTTTGTAGTCCATATATTCAGGCACCATAATAATAGAATCCTTTCTTCCATGCTATTAAAAAGATATAAACATTTATCATAGCTATATAACATCATATCATGTACCTAGACTTATAGGAATAGTTTGCTTTTACTGGGCACTTTAATTATTTGGAATTTCTTTGATGATTATAAAAGGTACATCCTGGCTGAGGAGATAGCTCAGCAGTTCAAGTGCCTGCTTAGCAAGGTACATAAGTTCGATCCCTGGTACCTTATGCCGTGCCAGCCTGGAGAATCCCAGGCGTGCTGTGCTGGCCACTGAAACTGGACATAGTGGCACATGCCTGTAATCCCAGCACTGGGGAAGCTGAGACAAGAGGATCACTAAGAGTCTGAGCCTGCATAGTAAGGCTGTATCTTAACCCTGTGTCTTAAAAAAAGAAAAAAGTCCATTAGTATCTTTGAGAATAAAGCATTTTCTTTATTTTGGGTTGTTTCTTTACAGGAGAGAATCTTTGCTACACAGTGCTTCTCATTTCACTTGGGCTCAAGCCCTTTTAATTCCATGGCAAATAATATTCTGAGATAGCTGTATTTCCTGAAATACACTTTGGGAAATGATGTTTGGGAGGAAAAGTGAAAATTGCATAGATAATGTATAAATCTATTCTTCAAGTTAGATTTACTCCCAATTAGGTCACAGTAAAAGAAAGGAAATGTAATGGAAGTGGAAATGGTTCTCTTGGTCACTATACTCATTCTGAAAGAAGTTTAGGTGTCTGCGATTCTGTCATGAAAGAAATGATTTACTCTTTGATAAATGAGTTAGGAGGTTGCCTTGGGTCTGGACATTGATGTTTGATTCAATGTTATCTTTAGTCACATTCAGATTTTCACTCAAATTTGAAAAGTATCTTTAATAAAATTGTATAACATGTAGGCTGTTAACAGTTTTTGAATTGGAGATTGATTCACAGTTTTCTGAAAAACAGCAAGAGAATTTAGTATATCTATATTTTTTTTCAGGAAACATTGGGTAGGTACAACCTAGGTGTGGGGGAGACCAGATTATGATCCTGTCATATGAATCCACCTTTCCTCTGGGCCATTCCTTGAGCAAGGCCCCTGCCTCCTGGTGTGTTAGAGACTGTTTTTGTCAGTTGGAACTTATCTCTCCTGAAGCCATGACTCTTTATAAAGTTTCTTCTTCTTGCAGGAGTTATGATGTGGATGGTAGAGAATTTGTCTACAATTGGCTAGTTTCCGAGGTTTTGGCCCCAGATTAGAACAAGAGGAAAGAGTTTGCACTTTAAAAAAAGAAAACCATACCTCTCCCCACTCCTGTCCCCCTCACCCTCAAAATCCCAAACTTCTGTCATCTAGAAATTTTTGGACAAAGTTGGACAAAATAGGTTTCTCCTTTGGAGTGTTTGAGGAATGAGACACTTATATTATCATGCTACAACATAGATGACAACCATGCAAAGGTTGTCATCTTACAGTACAAAAACCTGAGGAATTAAATGACAAAAGCAAATTTCAATACAAAAAGAAATTGGAATTTGAATCTTGAAAAAATATCAGACAATTGAGAATCTACAAAATGGGTGAGCTCCTGTCAAGGTTATACACATGTAGGAAAGAATGAGGAACTGTTCCAGACAGAAGACCATGAGACAGAATAGGATCTGAAGATTAGATGGTAATGCTGCATGAAGGTTAATTTTCTAATCATAATTATCTGCACTTATGTAGGGAAACATCTTGTTTATGTCTGTGAATGAGAAGCATAATGTCAGCAACTCATTCTCAGACAGATCACAAAATGAAAAGCTTTTTGTACCATTTCTACAACTGTTCTGTAAATTTGAGACTGTTGCAGAGCAAAACAAAACACATATGCCCACCCCTGTAAATTCATGTCCTCTGTGAGGAACTTATTTGATTGTCAGAGTTCAGATGGAAACAAGCTTGTTGTCCCAGACTCCTCTTTCTCCTTTCCTTAAGGGCACTTCCAGAGGCACAGAAGGGTCTGGGAATGAACACAATACACCTGCGTTTTACCCCAAAGCTGTGCACTCATGTGAGTGTCTGATGTGAGACTTGGCACTTCACTTTTCCTGACCTCAGTCTTTGTATCTGTGAAGTGGGGTGGTTGGGAGGATCAGCTACATAACAAAAAGATACCAGCGTAGACTTATTACTGTTATATTCACAGAACTCTACCAGGTGGGAGAAATGCCTTTTGAATCATTCTTTGAGCAGTGTTCTCTTGAGCATTTTAAAGGCAAATCTGTTTTCAATTGAATAATTTGTACTGCTTTGTTTGTCATTCTATTGCTCAGTTTCACTAATTAAAATGCACAGCCACCATCCTATATTGTACACTGGTGTGCTCGGTTCATTTCTAACTTTCCATAATTGGAGGCTGCCTTGTATACCACTCAATAAAATTAATTGAGGGTAATGATGATGAAGACAAGATCCACAGTGCCATCGTTATTTCTCCCAACCACCCCCGCCCTGGAAGCTCAGATTGTTTGCATTTAAAAGTTGTTGCTATGGAGTTGAAGGGATAGATTTACTGAGAGCTTATGGTATATGATCCATAAAAGGCGGTCATGGTAGGTGTCTCACTGAGTAGAAAATGTCAGACTCAGTGTGGGAGGATCCGTTTGGCTCTTATGTTTGAGCCATACAGTCTTTGGTCCAACCCTTCTTGAATATCAAACTTTTCCAGTAATGGGGCTGGCATCGACCACCATCTCACTCATCCAGCCAGGTTCACAGTGTGCCCAAACCTAATAAGGGCTCGGCGTTGTGTTGTGATTGAGGCCTGCTATTTCTTTCAGGAGAGTCAGTGGAATGAACTTCTTGAAACTCTGCACAGACTTCCCATCCCTGACCCAGGCGTGTCTGTTCATCTCAGCGTGGTAAGTGGGGCAGAAGAGTAGCCATCCTGAGAAAGCATTTCATTATAAATAATCAGGGGGAGTTGGCCAAATGGGATCATCTTTGGTCATCTGCACCTCCCCCTCTCCCACCTTGAATATTCAGAATTGATCATGGGGCAGACAAGAAAAACTTCTTCCTTTCCCTAAGATTCCAGGAGGAACTGATGGTTCCCACATACCCCAAGGCTATTCTCTGGCCATCATCCCTTCACCTGCACCTCCTTGAATGCAGATTCTAGGCAGAAATAGGATGGCTGGCCCTGCCTGCCTCTGAGCCCCTGTCCTGGACACCCTGGTGACCCTTTGCCCATCTCCCAATCCTGAATGAAGCCCATCCTGCACTCTCAGCCCTCAGAGTTGTCTCTGTCTGCCAGGTCTTGCATATGCATCCTTCAGGATCAGCCCTCATTTTATTTTAATAGAAATCTTCCCTTGACCTTGCAGGCTTAGCTAAAGCTTCTCCTGAGTTTCCCCGAGTACCTTTTACACTTTGTAGGAATTAGTTTTACCACATTAGAATGATTTGTTTTTTCCTCTCTCCCTCAGTGGACTGAATGTCCCTTCAATACAGAAGGTGAGAGTCCTTAACACAATTTCTCCTGTACAGTATTAACCATTTCTTTGAATGCTTCTACATATGTGCTGTATCTTCTGCAGTATGCCAGTGTGGAATTCCTCTGTACTATCTATTGGGAGATTCCCATCCTAGTTGTCTATTTTGCCAGTGATCTAGGTAACCTTAATCAAGACCTTTAACATTGTGGGCCTCAGTCTCCTCATCTGTTAGATAAGCCATTAGAAGATGTTCAGGGGTTCTTTTCTATATTTCAGTTACTGCGATTTTCTTAATTGAGTAGATGGAAGGCTTGTCATTACCTTCATTGGAATTCTCAGGTTGACAGCCTTTCCTGGTATCCATGATTATCCAGGAGTTATTTCTCATATGTTGTGGGACCTGAAAGTTTTCTCTTTCAGCTTTATTAGAACCAGGTATAGTGTTGGTATTCAGTAGTTAGGAAAATATATAGACTCCCCCCCCCAGGAAAATAAGTGTTTCTTATGGTTTTTTCCAAATGATAAAATTGAAATTTGTATTACTACCAATAGCTAATAACAGATCTACTATTTTATTGTTTTTAATTTGTATCAAATATATATCTCTAATATTCAAAACAGTTCCACAAAATAGATCCTAATGTCTTATTTTGTAGATGAAAGGTTTAGGAAGGAAAAGGTACTTGCTCATGCCAAGTCATATGGTTAAGAAATGATAAGATTTGAGTTTTTCAACCCAGGGCTGGCTTCAAAGCCATTTGTGTTCCCACGATGACATGTATATTGAAAGAGGAGAAAAAGGCAAGGAAAGGGGAAGGACAGAAAGCAGGAAGGAATTTATAAAGGTTTTTCTGCATTTTCATAGAACATGGGAAGGAAAGAAAGAAGCCCTGGTACAGAAATTCCTGCAGGCAAGGGGGTTCTGTCTAGAAAAGAACAAATGAGCTTTAGTCCTGCCCTAGACATCACTAAAGCTAAGCAATCCTGCCTTTGTCTCTGTCCCTTTTTCTAAGCAGCTTGATCTCACTGCTTCAGTCCGTAATGACATCCGACAGGTAGCCGTGGAGGAGCCGGCTGGGTCACCAGCTGCCGGGGAGGAAGGGCCACTCCTGCCCCAAACGGTTGCACAGGCAGTCTGCTGCCAGGCCTCAAGGACAAGCCAGCTCAGGCAGGAGGAACTGTTGGGGTATGCAGCTGTTTCATGCTAGTGGTTTCTAGGAATGTTTCTGACCTCCCCTGGTCCCCAGCATTTCATGGGCAATGGAGCAAGACAGAATCTCGAAGGACAGCCCCCGGGACTACTCAGTTTTGGAATTGCGTTGGCTCACCATTTACAATCCATTGCATCTGTAAAGACAACTTTTTTTTTCTTTTTTCACCATGAATTCTGTCCACGTTGCATCTCTGATTTTGAAGACTAGTCTCATCTAGCTTATAAATCCCAAAGTTTTGGTAAGCCGTCATCATTAAACCATCTAAAGACAGTATCTTTAGTCATTCTGTAAGAGAGTGTTTCCATGTATCTGATATATATAATTGAGAAAAATAGAAATGCAAGCTAGCAGTTGAGAGCAAATAATAATTTTATAATAAAATACCATTTATTAAAGAGTAGGCACTGCATATATATAATTTTTTTCCTCACAACGATTTTGAAGTATACAGTATGGTTCCTACTCACAGATTCTGAAACTGAGGTTTTGTGCTATTAAGTTGCCGGAGCTCACATAGCGATCAAGTGGACGACACTTGAGCCAGTTCTGTCTCTGACTGTGTCACATCCTACTTGATGTCTCCATCACTGTGTGGGCATCTGGTACTGCACGTTTCCAGAAGCTGCTTCCAGAATGTGGCATTAAGTTGGTATCTTATGAGGCCAGTTTGAGCCTTGTGCTTTACTTTTCCTATTTCAATCCTCATTGTTCAATTATTTTCCTTGCAGTACCTTTTATTATATTTCATAGATACCATATTGATACACACAGATTTTGGAACAGTACATTGCAGGGCTTTTTAGTATTTTAAATAATTGAATTTTACTTTTTAGTTTGTTATTTTAATTCAAGTTCTTTTAGCTATAATTTACATATAAAAATAAAATAAAATAGTCTGATATAGTGGACGGGACATGGTTCTCATCGTACAGACCTGGTCTCAGTCCTAGTTCTACCACATATGAGCTCTGTGACATTTGAATATTTTGCCTCTATGAACATTAACTTTTCATTTGTAATATGATACATAATTTATTATGGAGTTTAGAGATAATATTTATAAGGTGCTTGTTGTGAAGTCTTCCATATAACAAGTGATTCATAAACTTCTGTTGACTTACAAGCATCTCATACTATTTATTGTTATTGTTACAGTTGTTCCTAAGGCCTTTCTTTTTTTTCTAGGAACCTAATTATTTTGCAGTTACCCAGAAATAGAGTAGAGTAGCACTTCCTAAAATGACACTTGGGGGTCCAGGTTTAAACTCAGGCTATGACTAAGCTGACCTTCTCTGTACATGACCTCGCCTGGCCTTTCACAATCCCATCTTTAATTGGCCATCACCAGGCTTTTTCCAGTCCTGCTTGCCATTATCCTCTGAGTCTTTAACAGAGGCGAAAGAGGTGTCATCAGTTGAACCTGTTGTCATTTAAACTCAAGGACACATACTTGATGGATATGTGGAAATGCCTCCTTGAAAGTCTTTGAAGAGGCCAGTTTTTGACTGCATCACATCTCCAGGTCCCTCCACTGGCAGCCACTGGAAGTTAAGCTCCCAGAGTGTGCATCCTAGAGAGGCTCTCATTGTTAAACAGCTGTAGTGCTGTAGGTGCAGTGATCCTTCAACTGTAGGTGTCCTTTGTGTCACTTGGGCAGATTTTCATCATAGTTTATAGATGGATATAATCTCAGATGCTGAAGGGAAATGGCAGCTCTGGCTGGCAAAGACTGACACTGGGTGAATTTGCTGCTGTTTGGCCTCTAGAGCCCATCTGCACTGTTGAACAATAAGTTGTAAAACCCACAGCTTTCATGTGTTCAGAAGCCTTCATGTATCATAAGGAAATTTAGCCTTTAATCTCTTTGCACCCCCTAAAGAAGTTCATCGCTCGTAGAAAAGAACTTCATGCAACAAACTGAGTTAATACGGCTGGTTTAATCTAGCATTGTCCTAAGAAAACATTCCATGGATAATTTCATGGCAACTCTGTTGTCTTCAGCTAAGTAAGGAAGTATCTTCAAATTATTTATCTGAATTTTGACTAATATGCTTGCTATACATTCTTGCAAAAAATATACAGCTTGTGCTTTTGTTTTCCAGCATTCTTACTTTACTGTGCCTGATACCAGAGAACTTCCCAGCATACCTGAGAATGTGAGTATTTAGGAAGGAAATGTTAAATTTGTTCTTTTCTCTTTCTACATCTTTTTTAAAAAATAAATGGATACATTTGAAAATATAAAAATCAAAAGCTTTAACAGAGTTGATTACAAAAAGAAACATGTAGAAGCAGAATGAAACTGTGTCTAAAGTATAGAGAATATAAAGACAAGGAAAAGGTGTTATTCTTATCTCTCAGAGGTAATTACTTATTGGGTTGGGGATAAGTGGTGGCATAAGTGCCTGCCTTGTAAGCATAAGGTCCTGAGTTCAATCCCCAGTACCTCATGCCCTGCTGGCCCCAGAACCCCTGGGCACACTGTGCCAGCCCTGAAACCAAGCATGGTGATACACACCTATAATCTCAGCACTGAGGAGGCTGAGATAGGAGGATCACTACATGTCTGTACTGCATAGTGAGACTCTGTATCAGTTTTTTGGCCTATTAATATATTACTGTCTTATTGCTATCTTTTTCAAATGTACGTTTTTACATAGTTAATTTGTCTATTATATGAGCATTTTTTCTGTTTTTATTTATAAGAATCATTTTTATTTAGTGTATACTACTCCGTTTGTTACATAAATTACTTAGGCATTTACTCACAATTGTACACTTTTTTCTCATTTCTGCCATCATAAATAAAATGTTTGTATAAAGAAATTTTTATATAAATATTTCTTTATTAAGGTAGATTTACTCAAGTAGAATTAAACCTCTACTTCTTACACCTCTGTGTTCACTTTTTTTTTTTTTTTTTTTTTTTT
>NDGN011522723.1:1619-22333 GCA_002564285.1 Tympanoctomys barrerae | reverse complement strand
GTCCAGGAGCAGAACATCTTGCCAGAGGGGCACAACAGGTTCACTCCCAAGGGCAGCAGCAGGCAGGAGCTGAGCACAGCAGCCAGACCCAAGCCAGGCACAGCTGGATAAATCCAAACTTCAAAGATCTGCACCTGAACTAGATGCTAAAGTTATAACTGCACCAAAGCTCTCCAACAAAGGTCAGAAGACAGTGATACACAAAATGCCAACAAGAAGGAACAAAATGCAACCTCAGAACCCAAGCCCACCCGTAACAAGTGCAGAGGACACTGTGCCTGTTCCAGCCAGAGGCCACACTTAGGGTTGTTATGCTCTGTTAGACGCAGATCTTCTAACAGTTTTTAAATGTGTTTCTTAATCCTCTTGTACGTTTACTTCTCCCCCAGTACTGGGGAATTGCGCCAGGGCCCTGTGCATGCGTGGCTACGTACCTAGTCCTTTTTATTACTTCAGAGGTCTCACTAGGTTGCTCATGCTAGGCTTGATCTTGGGATCCTCCTGCCTCAGCTTCCAGAACAGCTATAAATACAGGCTTGCAGCACTAGGCCCTGCCTTTTGTGCATTTTTTGAAGCCACTAGTATTTTTCAGACTACTTATGTTTTATTGTTGATACTTTAGAATGTCGAAAACTTCTAATAGCTATTTGTGATACTAACTAACATCTGGGTTAAAACACATTGTTGAAAATAGACTTAACTTTCTTGGAGGAAGTATGAATTGAAGGTTAAAATTTTCCTGTCTTTATAGCTACATGAATGTAAATATTCATACCATTTAACTAATTTATATATTTTGAAAAAGGAAGATAGTGCTTGAATTACCATATGTTACAAACCCAGTTACATTTTATTGGTGTGCTTTGGGCAGGCTGTGTTCTTGGCCCTAGTTTCAGATTGTTTGACTGTGGAAATCTTCCAGAATTGATAGAATTTTCCACTTAGCTGCTTAGTAATGCATTTCAAATTGCTAACCATGTCAGTAGGTCATTAATACATATTCATCTGGACCCCAGTGCTATGCAAAAGGGTGGGTAGTTGTCATTAATAACCACCTCTCGACATACTTATTTCCTGACCAAAGAAAGATCCTGTGACATATATACATATTGTGGCTCTTTCATTACTTTGCATGCTTTTTGGGTAATGCAAATGGGAATATATTCATGTCACAGTGTCTAAATTAAAATAGTAAAAAAAAAAAAAAAAAAAAAAAAGA
Source organism: Tympanoctomys barrerae (assembly GCA_002564285.1). Classification (NCBI taxonomy): domain Eukaryota; kingdom Metazoa; phylum Chordata; class Mammalia; order Rodentia; family Octodontidae; genus Tympanoctomys; species Tympanoctomys barrerae. The sequence continues at coordinate 21,114 of NDGN011522723.1, read as the reverse complement.
AAGCTTTGGAGTTCGTAATTGCTCAGCCTGTTGTGATATCATGCACAAGCACATTCAAGTCTAGATACTGTTTGTAGCACACGTGATGAGGGCATGTGCCTCCTTAAGGGCCAGCTTGCTAGCAGGCAGTATAAAGTACTGCTGCTCCAGGTGTGAGCAGTCACAGTTATCTCCTTCCGCAATTCCTCAGGATAATGCAGGCGCCCAAGTTGTGTGAGAGTGACACAGTTTCCCTGTGTGAAGTATTTCCCATCCTGTTTCAGTACTTATGTTGTGAGGTCAGCACTCAGTTGGAGAAATCCCCACATGGAACCATCTTCTGGAGACAGGAAGAGTAGGACAGCTGTCAGCACATTGATCACAACGAAACTCTCCTTTCTTTGTGTGCCTCTTCAGCACTGGGTTGCAGTCTTCTACTAGACTGTGACAGTGGTCTATCTCAGATGTCACCACATGTTTTTTGCATGTGGTTCTTACACCCGTCAAGCACTGTGTGGTCAGTCTCTACCATAGTGACCATCTTTGGCTTTACCTTGCTGTTTCACATAATGTGCCTCCTTCTCCGTCTCCCAGAATCAGCTCATCTTTTCTAGTGTCATCATCTTTGCCACATTAGCCTGATATAGGCCGAATCATGTTGCCAAATTAACATCCTCACTGAGGATGAGGATATTTCCAAACTTCTTGCAGGGTAGAATTGTAATGTTCTGATAAGGCAGGCCTTCATCATACACCACTTCATCAGTGTCGTACTTGTTACCAGTGGTCCAATGGCTGTTGATGGTGCCGCAAACTATGGGGGGCAAAGGCTTACCAGCTCCAGATTGCTCTGGCTCACTTCTTTCATTCTTTCTTCTACCTTGTTCGAAAGACCGTCAGTTTCTTCTGTGTCTGTATCAGTGTCTTAACTTGGAAAGTTCTGCAGCACCAGTCCATGTGGGTAAATTCTCAAACTGGCAAAGCTGCTGTTTTGTTTGTGTAGGTTGCTGAGTAGCCACAGTCCTGCCAGGCATGCAGCAAGCCCGTCATGCTTTGATCTGGAAAAGAGCCAGCAGTCTTATAGAATGCTTTCACCTGTGGCACCTAGCTTGAAATCTGGCATGCCCCACCACGTAGCTGCCATAATGAGGCTGGTTCAGCTGGGAGCTCACAGCGCTGGGAGGCTTGCAGTAGAGGTGGGTAGAGTCAAGGGGAGTCACTCCAGGAAGCCCGTGGGAGGCCCCATTAACGTGAAGACATGGGTACTGTGTTCTCAGCCCTGAGCCACTGGGACCCTAACTGCTCCTGCCATGTTGGGTCTTCTTAGGTTGAAACAGTCTAATTTTCCCAGTGCTTGGATTACAGGCAAGTGCCAGTATTTTATTGACTGGTAATATATTCACTGATAACTTATATTAGTAGACCATTGTTTGAAGTAGTTTTGAGAAGTAGTATTAATCATTCTTTTTACATGACACTGGGAATTTAATTCAGGGTGGCCTTATTGAGCTAAGTCTCTAGCTCCTTTTTTATTTTTTTATCTTGAGACCAAATCTCATTGTATTTGAGTTTCCTGCTTCATGATGAAACTTTTTATAATTAGAAAAATGTGAATACCTAAAATTACATTTTATTTGATATTTGGATCACTAAACCTGAAATGATAATAAAAGGTTACCATTGGCTGTTTGTGAAAAAGTCAATGTCATGTTGATAGGGAATATATGGAATCATTTCTGGAACTTCTAGTAAGTGAAACAAAAGCTGAAGTGTCAGTTTCAGATTAAGTGTTGTTGGACACATCTATATAGACGTGTACTGATATTTTTAAAACAAACTTTTCTCCTTTTTTGAAAGAATGTTTTACATTTGAATCACGTTCTTATAGTAGGATTTTGGATTGTATGTTTTTAACTTAAAGTAATTATCAAATAAAGTTTATATTTCATGCTTTTGCTATCTTTTTTTTTTAGAGAAATAGGCTTTTACTTTGATTTGGAGTTAGCATTTCATAAGCAAGTAAACACTTTTAGAAAAAAATCTGAGTCTAATGATCTTTCAAAAAATTTACTTAGAGCTAAATGTACTAAAAAAATTACTTATATATATTTTGATTCTTCCTCCCCTACTTTCCCTCTCTTTAAAAAAGCTTTGTTTCTATTTTATCCTTTTTTAAAATCTTTTTTTCTTCGTTGTTGGTGGGAGTGTAGACTGGTGCAACCACTGTTGAAGTCAGTGTGGGGCTTCCTCACCACAGCAGGATTAGAGGTCCTATTTGGCCCGCATATCCCCTTTCTGGATGTCCTTTGGAATGAATTAACAACATTCCACAGCAATATATGGGCACCCATATTTATCACAACGTAGTTTCTAACAACTATATCTTGGAAACAGCCTAAACATCCACCAACTGAGGATGGATAAAAAAGGTTTTCTTTTTAATATATGATGGAGCACTATTCAACTAAAACAGGATACAACTTGAGACCGTACTTAGAAGTGAAACAAATCAAACACACATTTAAACATTATGTTGTCTTCCTGATGTGAGAAACTGAAAGAATAAGACCAAAGTGTACAATAGATATCTGAAATAGGAAGAAATTATTTAAAAGGAAAGAGGAAATGTGTAGGGTAGGGAGGTGAAACAAAAAGATAAGTTTTTTAAAATGATAATCTTATCTTTTTGACATAGTAAAGACAATGTACCAGCCCACAGAAGTGAATCTTTTTAGTATACAAAAACCAAGCAACTGAATTTTTCTTGGATTGTTTTAGTGTTTTTCTACAGCTTGTAACACCTTCTTTGTCCTTATTTACTTTTGTATACCCATTTTTATGCTATTTTTCATGAAAACATTGTTCATATTTTTCATTAGTGATTAGTAAATTTATAAAGCTTCTTAACTTACAAAATTTATGCCTGATTATTTTAAGGGTAGCATACATATAAATAAGCAAGATAAGTGTTACTGCAAAGTGTCAAACCCGTCATGGGAGTAATGCGTCCCTTTGTGATTACTGTTAGTGTTGCCTTACAAATTATTATTCTGTTTTCTTATTAAATACATTTTTAATGAACCTTGTTTAAAATAATTGAAAAGGAATAATAGAATGTTTGAAGGAATGATGTTTTCTTTCTTCAGTGACCTGGTGACATATTGCTAGCGAATGGTATTCTAGGGATTGGTCATTAGTAAATCAAAATTAGCTTGTTTTTTATAAATTAATTCTGTTTAAATGCTTAAAATATATATTAATTTTTAAAAGAGTACAAATTAGAATTAAAACAAATTACAGAATTCTGAGACAATTTCACTTAACAAAAGTAATATGAATTTCGTTGTGTTTTTTGTTTTTTTGTATTTTAGGGAAGGGTCTACAGTGTGTTCAGGGTCTCACTACTAGACTGGACTTGGAGTGATCTGTCTGTTTACAGCCTCCCAAGAGCTGGGATTACAGGAATGAGCCACCATACCCAGTCTAATTGCTATCCCAGCACACACAAGGGGCAGGGCTGGCATGGCATAGTATTTGTTGTAATACATAGTGTGGTCTTCCAATCAGTTATTATTAATATCTGGTAATATCCCAACCATATTACTAAATATATGGATGTAAAATTAGAAGAAGACAGAAAAAAGAAAGAAATGCATAAGAAATTAAGAAGAGAAAAAGCACAAACAATTGAAAAAAGGAGATAAAACAAATCAAAGCATTAACTGCTTCTTTCCCTAGGCCAGCAGAAATGCACAGTACAGTTGTCCAAAACATCCTGTTTACATACATGGATAAATCTCTTTCCCCCACTCCCTCTCCTGTCTTCCTTTTTGAATAAGTTAATTCCCTTTTCCCAGTATGTATTATACCCTTCAAATTACATTTTTCTCTTTCAGGTTCTCACACTTTAGGAAACAATATGATGTTTGCACATGTGGGTCTGATTTATTTCATTTAAGAGTGTTTTCTAGTTGCATCTATTTACCAACAAAAGACTCAAATTTATTGTGTTTTGTAGCTGAATAATACTCCATCCTGTAAAAATACCACATATTCTTTATCCATTCTTTAGTTGATGGGCATCTGGGTTGTTTGCAGGATTTAGCTATGACAAATTGTGCTGCTATAAACATGGGTACACATATATTGCTTTGGTATGAGGCTTTCAGATCTTTTGGAAAAATACCCAGAAGGGGAATAGCTGGCTTGAATAGGATCTCCAATCCTAGCTTTTTAAGAAATCTCCATACTGATTTCCATAGTGCTTGTACCAGTCTGTGCTCCTACCAACAGTGCAGCAGGATTCCTTTTCTCCACAGCCTCTTCAGCATTTGTTATGGACTGACTTCTTGATGTTAGCCATTCTTTCTGGGATGAGATGGAATCTCAGTGTTGTTTAATTTGCATTTCTCAAATGACCAATGATATTGAACATTTTTTTATATGTTTACTTGCCATCTGTATTTTTTTCTCTGAGAAGTGCATATTCATCTCAGATGTCCATTTTTGGATTGGGTCTTTGAATTTGAGAGGCCTCATTTTTTAAAAAAATTCTTTATATGTTCTAGATAGAAGGCTTTTGTTGAAGGGACAGTTAGCTATAATTTTTTCCCAGTTTGTGAGTTTTCTTTTTATTCTGCTGGAGATTTGCTTTGAAGTGCAGAAACTTTTCAAAAAGATCAGATCCCAGTTGTTGATTCTTTGAAACATTTCCTGTGCAGTTTTTTCATATGAACTCTCTGCCTACCCGTGTCTTTAAGATTTTTACCTACATTTTCTTCCAGAAGATTTAATGTTTCCATTTTAATATTTAAGTTTTTAATGAATATCCACTACAACAACAATATGCAATATATTAATTATTGAAACTGTCCTACTAATCAGTTTTGAAACTGTCTCATTGCTATTTGTTTCTCAATAAAATGAATTTTTTAAAAAGTCTAAAAATATTTTAAGTTTTTGATCCATTTTGACTGTAGCTTTGTGCATGGTGATAGGCAAGGATCTAGTTTTAGCTTTTAGCATGTAGAAAGCCAGTTTTTCCAGCACCATTTATTAAAGAGGTTATCTTTCTTCCAATGAACATGTTTGGCCCTTTATCAGAGCTAAGGTGGCTAAGTGTGTTTGCAGTTGTGTCTGCATCTTCAAATCTGTTCCATTGATCCTCAGGTCTGTCTATGCCAATATTACCATACTGATTTATCTTATTTTTAAAAACAATTTTGATCTCCTTTAGGTTGTTAGTTGGCAGATATTGTCTGAAAATTGGTTAGCTGGGACACGACTATGTTTCTAATATAATTATAAAAGGTCCGTGAGATTTATTTCTCAGATTTTACAAGTAGATATGTGGAGAAAAAAATAATAGAGAAACAAACTATATTTAACACAACCAGGATAGTTAACCAGTTCTGTCTATACAGTGGAATACCACACACACACACACACACACACACACACACACACACGTAGCCCTGCACAGAGACTAGGTTTACTGAAAAGATTTTGCTTTAAATTAATTTTACAAGGTAGGGCTAATTTGGAGGAGTTAATCTCTTTCAAGTGCTTGTACTTCTAAAGCCATTGTATAGATAATGTATGGGAAAGACAAATAGTTGAGGTACACAACCACAGTTTCCTGTTTTGGATTTGTTTAATTGACATGGCAACACTAGCTCTTGTATATTTGAAGACTGTCGGAGGAGCACTTCTATATTTTTCCTTTCAGGAGGTAGCATGAGTATTTTGGAGAGAAGTGGTAAAAGGGAATGTGGAGAAGGTAGGAAAGGAAGGCTGCAGGGTGAAGGTGGAGGCAGGCAGCTCAGTTGAAAGCCCTTACAGCTCACATTTAAGAGATTTTTCTAGTCAGTACAGACGTGTCCAACTAGGAAATGAGCTGCTTCATTCACTCATAAGGCTTTCTACCTCTGCCATTATTTTCTTTTTAAAATATAGGTTGAAGAAGGAACTAAAAATATTCGGCTGGGTTCACTAATTGGTTTGATGGTTGAAGAAGGAAAAGACTGGAAAAATGTTGAAATTCCCAAAGACGTAGGTCCTCCACCACCAGTTTCAAAACCATCAGTGCCTGGCCCCTCACCAGAACCACAGATGGCTCTACCTGTTAAGAAGGGTCCACCTGATACAGTGCAGTGAGTATGTTTACTTTAATAATGAGAAAAAGATGTTATGGTCATTACTGAGATTTTTAATCATCAGTATATTCAAAACATCTTTGTACATTAAGTAGAAAGTTGCTAATCTTGCCTTTTCTCTTAGGACCCTGAGATCTAGGAGTGATTAGTTTGCTGTCATTGTTCATTCAGTAAGCAGTTATTGAATACCTGCTGTGTTCCAGGTACTCCAAAAACCTTGCTGGCTTAGAGGAGAACAAAACACTATGTGTCCACTTGAGCTTGAATTAGCTTCTACGATTCCAGAATGGCATTCAGTGTACCAGACTTCCTTACTGTGTTCCCATTCATGGAATTCTTACTACTCTAATATGAATTCTGTTTTCGGATGCAAAACTGACAAGATGAAATTACCAGTTTAACATGTTTTCCTTTTCACACTGTGAATGCATTTGAGCTGACAGATGAGAACTCAGCTACTCTGTAACAAAACTGGTATTTAGGGAACAGGAGTCATGTGTAACATTGTATAACTTTATATAGCTTTAATTGGTATCCTTTCCAAATTGTAGCAAGATTTACTTATTTTAGTATTCTCAGTAGTATATAGAATTACCTTATGTTAAAAAAAATTGGACTTAAAAATGCAGACCCTCTCATTTATTACTTTTTTTTCTTTAATTATATCATCAGTTCTTGGCAGAAAAGAATTGTGTTTTCCAAGTATCAGTTTGAGGGATTTTTTACTTTGTTATTTTCAGTCAACTCATAGTATTTGTAAGTATTGTAAGGCATAGCACAATAACTGATAGACAAAAAGTAAGATTGCCATGCTTTGATTCTTTTTATTTTCCATTCATTTGCTATGAAAATCAGCTGGTCTCATCAGTGTGTTTTATTTAATGGTACTGGAATGTCTTGCACTGGTAAGCGTACACTGTACAATCAATCTGAGGGCTGATGTGGGTTCAGAACTGATTGATGTGTGGATGTGCACAAGGTTGACCTACACAGTGATTTTTTTTTTAAAATAAGAGTTTTGTATTGTGTTTTTACTGATCTTATATAAAAGTATCAAACTGAGTTTCTCTTTAAAGATCTGGAGATTTCATAATGCTAGACACTGATAAAGTAGAGCTACTTTCCTGAAATATAGCAAATTGTTCTGCATTTGCTATTTTTAAACTTTTAGACCCAGCCTGTTTCACTTTTGAGTGTGTAGTCATTTATGTTTGTTACATTGCTTAAAGGTCTTAAGATAGACACTTAGCCGTATAAACTTGGTGCACCTGCTTCTCTGTCCATACATTTAGTGTAATTGTTTTTCTGCTGTTAGTCTTCTGAAGTATATGTAAAATAAAAGTACTTTTATTTAAAAACAAGGATTTTTTAGGGGCTGAGGAGATGGCTTAGTGGAATAAGCACTTCCCTGGCAAGCACAAGGACCTGAGTTCAATTCCCAGTTCCAAAAAAAAAAAAACACAAGGATTTTAAAAATATACAGAAACAACTCAATAGCACCGAAACAAACCCAATTAAAACTGGACAGTGGCCTCAGACTTTTCTCCCAAGAAGATAAAGAGATGACTAGTGTGTACATGAGAAACATACAAATCAAAACCCTAGTGAGACACCACTGCAAACCTATTAGGATGGCAGTTACTAAAAAACAGCAACAGAAACAAACACTGGGAATATAACAAGTGGTGGTGGGCATGTAGAGAAGCTGGCCCTGCATCGCTGGCGAGGATGGAAAACGTTAGAGCTGCAGTGAAAGCAGTATAATATCTGTTCAGAAGAGAGAATTACCGTAGCATCCAGCAAGTCTACTTCTAAATAGATCCAAAGGAATCAGAAGAAGACATCAGTATTTATGCATACGTGTTCACCATTCACAGCACTGTACGTAATAGCAAAATGGTGGAAACAACACCTGGGTCCAAAATGCTGTGTATGTCCCTTGAAATGTATTTCAGCCATAACAGAGAGGGCATTCTGTTACCTGCTACCAATTGGATAAACTGTGAAGGCATACTGAGGAAAATAAAGGGAGTCACAGAAGCACATACACCAAGTGGTTCTGGTGACACAAAATATGAAATGCATTAGTCAGATTAGTGGAGACAGTGGAATAATAAGGGACTGGGAGGAAGGAGGAATGGGAAGTTGTTATTTAACAAACATAAGTTTCAGTGGAAAGATGAAAAAGTTTTGGAGATAGGTGGTAGTGATTGTTACACGGAAGTGTGATTGTCCTAATGCCAGTGAACTGTGTAGCTTAAAATGCTTAAGATTTAAAATATTCTGCATAGTTTATCATAATAAAAATGTATGAACAATATAGTTTTTACTGATGTATTATGAAGAGCCATTGAAATTTACTTACTATATGACTGCTTCTTGCTAACGAATAGGTACTCTTACTAAAAAGAATATTTTGACATGATAGCTAGTTAATTTTTTATGAAAAAATAAAAATAGAAAGTAAAATAAAATAGAGCAGTACAGATGAATTTATTTGACTGTGACCATCCATGGGAGTCCGTTTAGTTTTAGTATTTTAAATTTCTAATTATCCCTCAAGCTCTTGACATTTCGACCTATTTGAATCAATGGGAATGTTAATTAGTTGCATGTTTTCTTCTTAGGTTCCGGGTAAGCCCAGCTGCGCGCAACATTCTGGAGAAGCATGCGCTGGACGCCAGCCAGGGCACAGCCACCGGCCCTCGGGGGGTCTTCACTAAGGAGTATGTGTGCTTTTTGTAATAAGCAACTTGCTTATTTATCCTTTTTCTGAAAGTTTTAAAAGAACTTATTCAGTGTTTAGATTTAAAAGGAGATATACTGTTCTTCTGTGCTTTTAATTGCTTTTGTCCCTCTAAGTTGTATTCTATGCAAGGGCTGTTTTCTGAATAATTGCAGCAGTATTTCCAATTTAGTGTGTGACTAAGCCAGATCTTTAGGAATGGTGATTAATGCGGAAAACTAGAGTGCAGAACAGTGAGGCAGCTTTGTGTTGTTTCAAGTCTGTAGTAAGTCATCGCTCAAATGCATTTAAATTTCTAACACATGGAAATATACTTTTACAAATATTGTAGTTCTTATCTATTTGGCTTCTATTCATTTGTTTCAAAGTAACAGTTGGTTCTTTGTGGATTTTCTTTTCTAGTCCATTGATCTGTTTCTCCATGAGTTCATCCCACTTGTTTGAGTACCATATTTTTAATTACAAATGTTTAATTGTATGCTTTAAAATCTGATAGAGGTGTCAGGTTTCTTTCCATTACTCTTCGTTGTTAATAAACTAATTTTACTGGTATGTTCTTATTTTATCCCTCCAAATGAATTTTAAACAAATCTTTAAGCTCCACTGGTAGGAGTAAGGAGAACTTTTAATTAACTTTGTAAAAGAAGAACTAGCATATCTATGATAAGGAGTCTCCCCATTTCAGGAAGTGGGTACATCTCTCCAGTTGGCTAAATGTTTTGGGTCTTTTAAGAGTATATTAAAACACATGACCCCTTCCCCATTGAGACAGTCTAAGGAACAAGACGGAGAATAAACAAATGGGCTTGTAAACACTATAGTGATATATCTCATGTTTCTTTTAACAGTCATTAAATATTTCAAACTGAACTAACGTCTCGAAGCAGTATACTCATTCGATGTTAGTCTAATACTGGTAAGAAATAAATGGCCAGAGTTCTTACAGATTTAAAGCAAAAGGTGTGAAATTATCAAGTGACAGTGCTTGACTAGGCAACTTGGCTTTTTTCACCAGTTTTCTGTTCATTAGAGCAACAATTGACTCTTGGGTATTTCTTTTTTGAAAGCACTTAGCTTTCTTTCTTAGATGTCCTCATTTCTCAATACCAGTGATGGTGAACTTTTTAGAGACAAATGCCCAGACTGCAGCCCAAAACCCACTTGGTTATTGCGAAGTGCCAACACTGCAATTAAACCTGAATATTAAGGCTTTAGTTTAGAACAACAACAACTCATACATTAACATTTTCTGTGCCACAAGCCCACTGCCATGACACTAAAGGGTGGCCTTACTATTTTGTAACCAAATGTGTGTGTTTGTGTTACATACACACTAGGTAGTTCATAGCATAGTACACATGCTGGAAACCTGCTGTCCTGGAAGAACATCCAAACAATGCGATTTTTAGTTACAGGATCTAAAGCTTCATTTACCCATAAAACACTAAAACTTAAGAATCCTGACAGCCAGTCAAGGCTAACTTCTTTCCCTTGTCACTGCTTCTTTAGTACCTATAGTCAGTGCCTTTATTTTGTTAATCATTTACCAATATATGCCATAGTGGCATTTTGCAGAAAAAGAATAAAACCCTATTGCCATGAAAAGGTAGGTCTGCCTTGCCAGTGTTCCTGTGGGACAGGATGAAGTATCTACATTTAATTAATTGATCATTAAAAATTAGGTAAAGTATAAAATAATCACAACTGTGCTTAGAAGGATCAGTTTTTCAAATTTGCGTAGGAGAAACTGGAACAGAAAACTATTTATGATTTAGGAAGCAAATTCCTGCGCTCATAAAGCGATCTAATGTGAGAGATCATCAATTTCTTACTGTGCTGTATGTAGAGGAAGCACAAGGAAGATTCTGAACCAGACCCACGAGGATGAAGTCCAGAAGCCTGCAGATAACTGAATATAGACTAGAGACAGGAGGACAGTGGCCAAGGAATCACTGCAGTCCTGGTCTACGAGGTAAAAACAGACCACGTTGGGTCTGCACATGGAAACCTGTAGTTTTGGGCATGCATTTGTCTCAGCAGAGTGAGTTATGTGTTAGCTTTTAGAGTCCTGCCAGGGATTAGGATGATTAGTACGAGAAAGATGTGTCACTGGAGGTGGTTGGATAGGTGGTAGAGCAGCGTGATTGGCAGCATCCCTAGGCAGACAGCCTAGAGAGTTAAATTGGGAGATGGATGAGAAGTCAGAGAAGGTGGAATCTGAGCAGAAGCCCTTGGACTGGGTGATTCGGTGACCTTTTAGAAGATGCTGCAGTAGTGTGCCAGTGGTTCACTAGAGAAGCAAAGGGCTGGTCAAGTAGCTCAGCAGATTAAAGCACCGGCAAGCAGGTGCAGGGGTCTGGAGTTCAATCCCTGGGCTGTGCTGAGACCGCGAAGGAGAATGGGTGTGGTGATGTGTGCCTGTAACCCCAGCTCTTGGGAGGCCGTAAACAAAATCACTACGAGTCTGATCTAGTGAGACCTTTAACACCCTGTAGACTCTTCCCCAAAAAAACCAAAAAAAAGTAGAGAAGTAAGACCTTTTCTCTTTTTCATATGTGCTTAGTACATATGTTATAAAAAACATGAGTTGTAATTCATTAATATAACATTTTGTAAGGAGAACAAAATTGTGCAGTGTTACCTTCTGGGTACCCTAGAAGCAGTATTAAAAGAGTTAAGCTTTTAATAGTTCTGCCATCTTCTGTATTTTCCCAGTTCTCTTCCTTATCCTTATTCCTTAATTCCCCACCATAAATAAATTAATATTTAGTCTTCTAAATATGAAATGTTATAAAAGATTTCATGAGAAAAATAGAGACTTAAATCATACATTACTGAGTATTTTTACTTTCTGTGATCCCATACTGAAGATAAAGATGCCTGTGTTTTCAAGTTGAGTTGTAGAAAAAATTTTGGCCTGGTGTTATTTATAGAAATGTTATCCTCTGCTATAGTTGAAAAATGGTAGGCTTTGGCAATAAACTTTCCCCCAAATACCTTTGCACATGTTCTCAAAATGATGAAGGCTGTTTTCCTCTATGTCCGGTCAACAGCAAATGCAAGTAGCACAGACGTCACTTCCACCTGCTGAAGATGAACTTCTGACCCATTAAATTTGTGAAGAAAATCATAGGTGTCAGAGCTGCTGTTGGCAGTTTTGCATTTCAACGTATTCCTTAGAAAATGCGTGCTGTGCAGTGTCAGCACTGATTCAGTGCCTATCGGAATATGAAAGGACAGCAAGTGCCAGGCTGCAGTTAGAGGCAGAACATGCGGGGAGGTTCTGTGCCTGCAGCCCCACTGTCTTTGGTATATCTGATTCTTAAATCGTAGTTGAAGCTAATGTTTTTGTTAATCTCACAGCCTCAAAAATCTGGTATGACAGGCAGTTGTCCCTTTTTTGGAGATTATTTTTAAAATTAATTCACCCAGATGAATTGCTTTGTGGGAGATTGTGATGAGAAGGTGCTACTGCAGGGGATTTTCAGAGTGTCCTGCATTTGTGCAGGATGTGCCTGGGTATTTGTTTTTCTCCTAGTTTTATAGTTCTTCATGCCTTCTTAACTTGTAAGTTCAATATAATTAATTACTTAACCCATGGAAATTATTAAAATCTCTTTTGCACTACAGAAACTAAATTGTTGACTATTAATTAATACTTAACATTTATACTTCATGAAGTATGTACTTAGAAAATCAGCAATGAAAGTTTTCTGTGAACCAGTGACCACAAGTGCTTGCTATGTGCTTATTTACAGTGAAAGAATTCTGCTTACTTGTATTTGTCACCAAGTAACATTTTATGCACAAATCTTAATTGCCATGTAAGCTAACTTTTAAAAAAAATGTATTTAGTATATGGTCTGCAGGGTCTCACTACACAATTGGACTTGTACTGATCCTCCAGTTTTCAGCCTTCCAAGCCCTGGATTACAGGCATGCACCACCACACCCAGTCTCAATCACCATTTCAGGGTGCCCCGAGGGCAGGGCTGGCATGACCTGTGGTGCCTGGGATCAAACCCCGGTCCCTGTGCCTACCTAAACAGGTGCTTTAATCCTCTGAGCTATCAGGCCTGCTCTTAAAAGATAATTTTTTAAAGATAATTTAAAACTAGAATTTTTTAAAAGACTTTTTTGGTGACCGGCTCAGGCCACCATGGTGACGGGGCTGGCGCAGCATGTGGTGCCAGGGATTGAACCACTGTCTCTGAGCTTTGCCTGGGCTTGCCTAAGCAGGTGCTTTAGACTGCTGATCTATCTTGCCTACCCTAAATTTTATTTTAAATCCAGATCAGTAGTACAGTTTGGCAGACAGATCTTAAATTATGTTTCATAAGATGGAAGAGACTTACAGTTGGGCTGTGACTTATGAGAGCTTCCTAAATGTCTTCTGTTGGAAGCATTTTTCTGAATCAGCAGCCCTATTTTTTCATCAGTACAAGCATTTTTTCAGTCTGGCTGGAATTTTGGCTCATGATGTAGGTCCCTAGGGATTCTGTTGGCAGATATGTATGTATAATCACAGTTACCTGGAAAACAGTACTTTTGGGTATAAATGTCATATGTAGAGTCAAAATTATTTCTGCACAGAAGTAAGCTTTTCAAAAGCCACAAAGATCCATAAAATACTTCCTTGAGACATATACCTGTCGCACTCCCTCAGTCTTCCTGTCACCATGATCAGGTTGTAGCTTACTTTTGAGAACTAGCACTGCCACCAGGTCTCTGTTACTCTTTATATGATGGGTAAAAAGGCCTTTGTCTGGGTGCCCATGTGTAGCTTTCAGTTAGGGAGGTCCTATGTCTTTATTCATTCTAGTGTTGTTGTTAATCTCAGATAGGCTTATTTAATTCCCTGAGAGTCTATTCTTAGGAGGAAACGCTCCCTTAGTTTGTATTTAACTTGCATAGCATGTACATAGGTATTGGAAAAGGTACAGAAAGTGTGCAGGCTTTGGGTTGGCTGGAGCTTGGAGCCAGCTCTGGCAGCTGCTAGCTACCTGCCTGTCCAGCTTTCTCTTGTAACTCTGCTTTATTCACACACTCCTCCTGTTTCTTCCTTCCCTCTGCTTTCTCCTGCCTTCACACCTGTTCTTCCCTCTGTCTGGGAAGATACTTTTTCTAGCTCTTGACCTTGTTACGTAATTCTTCACTGACATCTTAATCCTTTTCTGACCATCTGATTTCAAAGTTTCTGTTTCTAATCCATTACTGATCTCATTTTTCTGTTTATTCCAGGTACATCACAATCATGTTGATTTGTTTATGTAATGATATATAACATGTAACAATGTGTAATATGTAATAGTACGATCAGACGTGTCCTTTTTAACCTGGAATCACCTGACATCTAGGGATAGATGCCTTAAAAATACTGTGCTTTAGGGCTGGGGTGGTAGCTCAGTGAAATAAGTGTTTGCCTGACAAGCACACAGTCCTGAGTTTGATCCCTAGTACCACCAAAAAAAAAAAAAAAGAGAGAGAAAGAAAGATATATTGTGCTTTAAATGTAGAATTTATCCCCTGGGAGCATACTCATCTGTAAAATTAAGATTGCTCACATAAGTACTTTCTTGACATAATAGGGTCATTTTTTCCCTTTTCCCCTCTTCCAGTACTTAGGGGTACACTATGATGCAGCATTGTAGATTTCCTTGTCAATATGACCTCTCATCTACATAGAGTTCATTCGTTTTGAAATAAGTCATTTGCACTTAACAGGAAGTTCATGCGTCCCTCTCTGGAGCTGATGTAATGCATAGATCCTTTTTCCTGGCAGACTCGCAGTGTACATTACGGTGTCTCTTTAATGGTATATCCCAGGTTGGAACATTCTCACCTGTGTTACTTTTTTATTGTGGATGGCAAGTTTCAGCAAACGTATCATCTTCAGCACCTGACGGTTCTGTAGGCCACAAGTCTGCGCACAGTGAGACTCAGCCTCACAGGGCTAGAATCTAGGCATCGCCCAGAGAGGACTCTCACGTGAAGCTTGGTCTTCCAGTTTGGGGCTATCAGATTCCAGCCCATTTCCTGGCCAGCTGTCAGTCAGGCAGTGCTCTGACCTCCTAGAGGTCTGCTTTCTTCGGATCCTGCCTTCGTGGTTGTCTGTAGGTAGATCTCAGGGTAACCATTTGCTTTAATGTCCGCAGTTCAATTCCTTTTAACCGGTAGTTCTTTCAGGAGACTCACTTTCTTCTTCCCTGTTATGTCCAGCTCCACTAAGATAATTTGCCTTTTGATTAACTTGAAGTCAACTGATTTGGAATCATAGTCACGTATTCTGAAACGCATCAGCTCTGTTACATAACGTAACGTAATCATGGTGGTGATACCTGTCCCATTCACAGGCCTTCTTACAGGCCACAGGGATCATGTAGGCCTGTGGCAGCAGTGGGCTGCTTGCGTCATTGAAAGCTCTAAAACGGTTTGCCATCACTGATACAGCACAGCAGAACTGGGACCACTGTAGAGGTGCGCCTGTAGGTTGCTATGAGCTATTGAATAGGTGACAGTGTGTGACTGGAGCATAAATGTCAAGGCAGATATGCTCAGTAAGTGCCAAGTGTCTCCCTTTATGGTTTTTATTTGGTGATGCCCAGATCAGAACAATACTAAAATATGAACTATGTGTTTTAAACTATAAGTTGTCTTTAGATTTGTGTTGCCCTGAATCTTTTTGTATATTATATGAAACCTCCCTTAAGAAATGTTGAGGGCTGGCCAAATAGCTCAGTGAATTAAAGCACTGCTTAGGCAGATGCAGGAGCCAGGGGTTCAATACCTGGGCCTGCTGTGCCGGTTCCGCCCTTAGGGCACACTGGGATGGCAGTTGAGACTGGGCGGGGTGGCGTGTGCCTGTAATCTCAGCGCTTGGGAGGCTAAAAACAGGAGGATCACTACAAGTCGGATCTACATAGTGAGACCCTCTAGACCCTGTACTAAAATACAAAAAAAAAAAAAAAAAGTTTCTAACTGGAGCATGGTGGTGTACACCTAAATCCTAGCACCCAGGAGGTTGAGGCAGGAGGATTGCTGTGAGTTTGAGGCCGTGGCTGAGCTCACAGTGAGTTCAGGGCAGCCTGAACTGCATAGTGAGACCCTATCTCAAAAGATAGACAAGCATTTCTGAAAAAAAAAAAAAAAGGCTTTCTGAAAAGCTGTTTAGGAAAATACATTACTTTTCCCCATTGTAACTTAGTACAGTGAATTAAAGATTTAGCATATGTTGTAGTTTATTCTCTTTATGAAATGAAAGGTTTTTTTTGAGTAATACAAAGGTAAATCTATGGTTATTCTTCATTTTAATTGATGCAGTGAGCTCGGTTTTTTATTAGGTTGTGCTGGTTGCATATTGAGCAAATTAAAAGTGACGTAATTTTCTGGCCATAAAAAAGCTCATTTGTTTGCACTAGAATAAATAATGCTTTAGCAAATAGCTTGATGAAAACCTTCGATACAGTAAACTTCATACTTTCTGAATGCTACGTGAAATTATTTCATAAGCATAAAGAATGAAGGCATGCTTTAATTAGTGAATTGTTCTTATCAAATGACACTCGACTCCCAATAAAAAGACTTAATTTTCTTTTAAAAAATTATCTGTACTCAATACTTTGATAAAATTGTTAGTTACTGAAAATGTACACACAGCTATTTGATAAATGAGAATCAGCAGGCCGTGTAGGAAAAGGATTTCCTTTTCTAGCTCAGATAATTGATTTGCATCGTATGCTTTGCCACTGTGTATCTGTGTGTGTCTTCCCCTCCCATCTCGCCTCCATTTCCTAAGGCTGCCTTACATTCCTTGTTGCTAACTGCAGTTATCTAATGTGTTCTTACCTCCAGAGATGCTCTCAACTTGGTCAAATTGAAACAGACAGGCAAGATTACAGATGCCAGGCCAGCCCCAGCTCCTCCCTCCACTCCCACAGTGTCTGTAGGCCCGCAGGTTGCCGCCACGCCATCTTGCCCACGTCCAATGATCCCACCACTGTCAACTCCTGGCCAGCCTAATGCTGTGGTAATGTCCTCTGATAAAAATGTTTTTTTTGTTTGTTTGTTTTTTCAGATAAGGAAAAAAATTTTCTGTGTGTTTTATAAATAATTTTATTATTTTATGCAAGGTCTCACTGTGCAACTCAGACTCATAGTAATCCTCCTGTCTCAACCTCCCCAACTCTGGGATTACAGGCGTGTACTACCATGTCCGGTTTCAGTGGTCTGCACAGCATGCCCAGGGTTCTGGGACTGGAATGGCATGTGTACAGTACTGGGGATCAAACCTGGGTCCTTGTGCTTGCCAGCCAGGTGCTTAGACAGCTGAGCTATCTCCCCAGCCCTTATCAATTTATTTTGTAGTGACTTATACATTTATGAAAATAATTCTCCAAATGCTTTTCTTGCAGATTTCCTAGCTCAAACTTGTTCATACAGCATTAAATTCTAAGGAGAAATTATGACTTGATTTTAAATGTACTGCAGTGTGCAGTCTCAGTACTTCATGTTACTGTGCTGTAATCATGGTACTTTTCACATCTTTTCTTTTCCTAGTATATAATAATTGGTAGATGACCCTAGTTTCTTTTTACACCTTTGTTTTATTCTTTGACTGTGAGATTGATAATCTCTCTATCAAGAGCTCCCTAGACTGATGCTTTTCTTCTTAGCCATGTGTACTGTAACAGCTGATGTTTGTTCTCAAATTACTCATTGTTTTCTCTCCATGTCTCTTCCCTAGTACCTCTTGCATCACTTATACTTCCCATTGAAAATAAGTAGTGTTTAAGAATAAATTGGCACTAAAAAATAAAAAAATAATAAAGTAAACCTACACTGTTTTAACTACTGGAGAAATGCATTTCATTATACTATTTCAAAATAATTGAAAACACAAATTTCATAGGAAACATTTTTAATGTATATTAGTGATTTTTAATGCAAAAGCTTTATTACATGTAGGCAGATCTTTAAAAGTATGTTATTCAAATTAGGATAAACCTTTCAAATTGTAATGCAGCGTATAAAAGATTTCCATTTTTTCAAACAATTTGCTAATGTAAGAGATCATTTGATTTTGAAAAAAAAAGATCACTCATTTTTAAAATATCAGCTATACCTTTGGCTGATTTATATTATCCTTAGCTGATGGTAATCCTCTTCCAAAGTAAGGTGAAGGAGAATGCAGGAGCTCATTGGAATTTATAACCCATCTTTTTTTGAGAGAGAAGGTCAGGAAGTAGGATGGAAAAGCCTTCAGTTTTAGGAAGATATTCTTTCAGTCAGACTTTATATTTTGAGCTCCTGGCAAATAAGATACTTGTAGGTTTTTTTTTTTTTTTTTTTCAGATTACAAACCAAAATAGAGGTAACTTGGCAAATTATCCACTATATTAAATTATCTTTTTAATACTTTATGCTGTTTTTATAAGAATTGCTTATAGTTGACTTGTTTTGTTGGGTGCTTTGAGTTCTATTAAGTGTTGTTTGTAACAGAAGATGCTTATAGATTTTGCATCTGTTTTGTGTTGCAATTGTGTATATATAGAATACATATGTGGTATGTGTTGAAATATGTATGTAGACTTGTACTCAGACACATTTGTAAAGGGAATTAATCATGATTTGGTAGATTTGTTTTTCTAAATTATCTTAAATACAGTAAGAGGTGTCCCATTTACAATGGAAACTTGAATTTTAAATTATACACTGGTATTTCAGTTTGTGAATTTAATTCATTCCATTGTGTTCATCACCCAATGCGGAATTCCCAAAAAACAAAATCTGGCTAAACACTTCTGTTTGTGAACCAAATTATTGACAGACAAAAGCATTTGTGAACTGTGGTACTGATTTCTATGTTAAAGCCAGAGGCGTCTCAGATTTCTTATATTCCACACTTGATATGAGGAAATTTTTAATAGTCCTTTTCCTGTATTGATCTTTTAGGTCACAACCTGAATTTCACTTAGGAAGTTGTTTTGTTTATTTTCTCTGTCCAATTTATGTTTTGATGGATAAATTACTGTGTTTTTTTGTTTGTTTTTTTGTAGGGCACATTCACTGAAATCCCTGCTAGCAATATTCGAAGAGTTATTGCCAAGAGGTTAACTGAATCTAAAAGTACTATACCTCATGCATATGCCACTGCCAGCTGTGACCTTGGTGCAGTTTTAAAAGTTAGGCAAGATCTGGTTAGAGGTTAGTAAAGTTGAAATGACTCCATGTTACCACATGTAACCTATGTAAACTGATACGTATATGTAAACTGGTACGAAGTCCTTTATTTACAAAGTGTATATTATGTAGCTTTTAATTTCAATTTTATAATTCAGTTACACTCTAGTTATGTTTTAATCTTTTTTTTATGTATTTAGTACAGGGTCTACGGGGTCTCACTACGTAGATCAGACTCATAGTGATTCTGTTTTCAGCCTCCCAAGTACTGGGATTACAGGCATGTACCACCAGGCCCAGTCACAGTTGCACCTGGGGTGGTTGGTGGGGTGGGGATGGGGGGACGAGGATGTGTCTCCCTAAGCAGGTGCTTTAATCCACTGAGCTATCTGGCCAGCTTTCGTTATGTTTTAGGTTTTTTTTTTTTTTTTTTTTT
>NDGN011522717.1:5642-19524 GCA_002564285.1 Tympanoctomys barrerae | reverse complement strand
TTTGATTTGAAACTGTCTCATTGCTATTTGTTTATCAATAAAATTATGTCAAAAAAATAAAATCAATAGCTTTACATGAGTTCACTAAAGACTTGGCTTTCCTCTCACTCCTTTGGCAGCTTTGCTCCTTTGTGTTGTCTGCTCTCAAACCCCATGTATTCACAAGATAGTTATTCTACACTTAATGTAAAAGAGCAACAGTCTCTTCCCAAGTCTTATGTGTTTCATGATTTTGAGTAGCTACTTTCCAGATCTTCTAACCAATCACTGTGACCTGGGAAATAAAATTTTCTGATCAGAAAATCCTGATATACCGGAAAACTTACATTCAGTGATTGAGGCAATCCTTTAGGAAGCAGATAAATTGAGACTAGAAAAAAGGATGGTCATTAGAGAAAAGTCAGAGTTACTGAAAAAAATAGTGCATAAAAAAAGCTTTGTTTAAAAAAATGGACATTGACCATGATCACAGATCTATATCTTTTCACTGAAGACCCACTGCTTTGTATAGTACCTAACATTATGTGCCCAAAATATGTGCTGACCAAAAATTTTTCATGAGAGGTGTTGCTTTTTCATCTAAAAGATATATTGTAAGATAGAATATACATTTTAAATAATACTTTAAAATTAAATGATCCAATTTACAAAATATACATAATTTATATATACAATTTATATATTTATTCTTGTATAAAGAATTTATACAAGTTCTTTGAGACAGGTCTATGAAAATGAACAAGAATTTATAGCTGTATATAAATTTTAATCATACTAAATTTGCAAAATAGAATTCTTCCACACTTACATACTGTTGTTTGAATTGAGAAAGTCATGAAAATCCATCCCAAAGTACTTGACATTTTGTGGCGTTTTTTATTTTAGGGTTTTAAGAAATTTTTCAGAAATGCTTGAAAACTAATGCTCTAAATCAAAATACTGCTTCAGCAATAAGTTTTACATAATTCTCAAAGTGTCACAATAAAGTCTTGAATCTCGGGATTCATAATAGAAAAAAGCCTGTTCTTTAAAAGTGCAAGAAATGACACATCTGAGGACTTGTTCTCAAATGTGTGTTCAAGCCAGACTTCTTTGAGGCACTGAGGTATGCTCACAGGTATTCTATCTTAGCATCCAAGGCTCCCCCAACGGAATGATGCAATCATTTCATTAGCTGCGTGTAACTTGATTCTTCTTGCTGTCCCTATTCTTTGTAGAATCTATCTGG
This sequence comes from Tympanoctomys barrerae, assembly GCA_002564285.1. Taxonomy (NCBI): domain Eukaryota; kingdom Metazoa; phylum Chordata; class Mammalia; order Rodentia; family Octodontidae; genus Tympanoctomys; species Tympanoctomys barrerae. The sequence goes on along the minus strand of NDGN011522717.1, from coordinate 18,296 downwards.
GCAGCTACTTAATGCTACCAAGCCAAATTCCTTCTTCCCTTATTCCTGCCAAGTAGTACCATAATTGTCACCAAGATGTGATCATCTGTTTCATGTTTCTTTAACTCAGACTGAATGAAAGCACCACTTTATGTCATCTCTTATTCTTAAAAAGTAGAAAATATGTGAATGCTACTTCATATTCCCTTTCTAAAATTAAAATCTGAATGCATTAGCATTGTGCTATTTGACTGGAGGAATAAATATGGTTTTCAAGAGATGAAATTAGTTGAAGTGGGAAGAAAAGAGGATGACTTAGAAATATATAACAGCTTACACATTACACAACTGCTCTGGCCAATAGTCTTTATCCACTATGATTATAAAATGTGCATAATCTGAATGAGAATGTGTTGGAAGTGTAAAGCACACATAGAATTTCAAGGACTACAGGAAAAATACAAAATAACTCATGAATAAGTTTTATATGACTACATGTTGCAATGATAGTGTTTTATATATATGGAATTGAGTAAAATTTATTCTTAAAGTCAACTGCATTTTTACTTTTGAAAAGTAGCTACTAGAAAATTTAAAGATCCATTTGAGACTTACATTATAATTCTATCAAATAATGCTGACATACAACTTACATGCCAAGAAGTTAGTATTCAGGAATAAAATATAAGGACATATGAAGTCATGTTTAACATGCATTCTTGATGCAATTTTCTATTTTGAAAGGTTTGTCTGGAGGACACTTTGAAGAATTGACTGACAGCTTGACACATTTCAGAAATCTAGGTTGAAGATCCTTTTCAGTTATAATTTCAAAGACACTGCTCCACCGTCACCTGCTAAGAAGCCTCGGCGCTCTTTTTATGCCCTACCCAATGACGAGAGCTGTTTTTCTCTAGCAATTTGTATTTCTGGTAAGAGTAGGTGAGTTTATCAATAAAATCACTCTCTACTTTTGTCAGTGTACGTATCTGTATTCCTTTTTTCTGCTAAAAGTACTATGTTGTTGTCTCAGTTACTCTTCTCTCATTGCTGAGACAAAATACCTGACATTCAAAATGAAAGAAGGAAAAGTTTACTTAGCTCAGTTTGTGGAGGTTTCAGTCCATACTCAGCTGGCACCAAGGCAGATGGGCACATGGCAGAGGGCAGCAGTTCATGGTGGTGGAAGGCAATAAAACAGCAAGTGCAAAAGGCAGGAGTAACAGCAACAATGGCTACAGAGAGCAAATCTGTCTCCCTTAAATTGCATTCAGGCTATATGCCCCAGGTTGGGTGTTGTACTCACACTCATAATCCCAGCAGCACTCACACCCATAATCCCTGTGTATAAGGAGTTAATAAGAAACTCTAGAAGTCCACCTGTGTCTGCTTGAAGCTTTGGGGGACAGCTATACACAAACTATAACATTCTACCCCTGGACCCCCCACAAAGTCTCATGCACATCACTTTGTCCAAAAGGCATTTTCGTCGATGTCTAAGAGTTGCCAAAATCCCAGTTTCAAAAAGTCCAAGTCCCAAGTCACCAAGATCTAAAGCACACTCTTAGCTGTGAGCCCCTGTACAGCAGAAAAGTTAAACACTTCCAACATTCAAAGGCACAAGATAAACATTAGCATTCCAAAAGTTGTAAACAACAGAGAAATACAGAGCATTGAGACCAACACAAGTCCAAAATACAGCAGGTCAAACATTAAATCCCGTAATTCTTGTGGAACATCCGAAGTAATCTGTGGCAAATTGTGAGTTCCATGTGGCTCTGTCCTTATGGCACTTCTGGTGGTTGTAGCTCCTGTGGCTTCTCTCTTAGGCCAGCTTTGTTCCCTCCTTGTAGTTTTCCTTAGATAATCCAAGTCCCTGACTTTTTTAAACTTCTGGGGTTTCCACTGAATAGACTTTTCACTCACAGCTTTACATACTGCCCTCCCAGGGGCACACTGCCTGGCCTCCCAGGCCTTCTTCTGAAATCTAGGTGAAAGCCTTCTTAACCTCAGAACTCCTGCATTCTACAAGCACCTAATATCAACATCACATGGATGATGCCAAGGTCCACTGCCAGCTGGAGCAGGAGCCAGGTTTTCTTCCCTCTTGGCTGTAGTGGTTGAGTGCCTGGATCGCTGAGCACTCTGTCCCTGATCCCAAGGAACAAATTTCCTATGTCAGTGCCATTCTGGAACCTGGTGTGGCCGCCACTGCCATTCTGGAACATGGGGCACAGCAGCTTTTTCCTCAAGAAGAATTCTCTTTCCTATGCAATTCTGAGGCTGCAAAGGTTGGAGACCTACTGCCTCCTGTGATACCCTCAGGCCAGATTGTCTTGTTCTTTCTTGGCAATGGAGATCATCTCAGCTCTATCTTTGCATTCCACACTTTGTTGGAGATTCCTTTCTACCAAAACTCACATTTTAAATCATCCTGCTGGGCTCTTTGCTCTTGATTTTCAACATAAATCTGACTAAAAGCCCCCAGCAACAACCATATCACTGCCCCAATATTTGGCTGCTTTGAAATATCTTTTGAAAGATTAATCAGTCCACCATGTTTAGTCTCAGTCTCAGATAAAGTCTCTGGACAGGAGCAAAATTCAGACAAACTTTCCACCAAGCCAAAACACAAATCATCTGGAGTCCAACAACCAGTGCAGTCCTTCATCCCAGCAGAAACCTCCCCAGACTGGCCTTTATAGGCAGGCTTTCTATCATCCTTCTGGTCTCATCTCTGATGAGAATCTCCCATACAGAACAGCCACAGCTATTCCAGTGCTTCTCTTGTAGGCGACATCTCCGAATGTTTCCTATCTCTTCCCATAAGCCATCCCTAAAAGATCATAATCCACATGGTCAGGTTTAGCCACAGCAATGACCTCACTCCTCTGGTACCAAATTCTATCTCAGTTACTCTTCTCTCATTGCTGGGACAAATACCTGACACTCAAAATGAAGGAAGCAAAAGTTTATTTAGCTCACAGGTACTGGAGATTTCAGTCCATACTCAGCTGGCACCAAAGCAACTGGCACATGGCAGAGGGCAGTAGTTCATGGTGGCAGAAGGCAGAAAAACAAGTGCAAAAGGGAGGAGTAACAGCAACAATGGCCACAGAGAGCAAATCTGTCTCCCTTAAATTGCATTCAGGGTATATGCCCCAGGCTGGGTGTTGTACTCATACCCATAATCCCAGTGGATCATGAGTTAATCACAAACTCTAGAAGTACACCCATAACTGCATGAGGCTTTGTGAGGACAACTAGACACAAACCATAACAGATTTTCTCTGTAAAATGAACTTACTCTTGATTTTGAGTTAATGTAGTTTAGATGAAGCTGACCTATGATTCTAGAACTGATCATGATTCTAGAATTGATCATATGACCCAGGCTTACCTGCTCAGAATATTTCATTTCCTTGGAGCATAGTAATTGGCTCAAGAATCTGGATCAGCTCTGAGATTTTGAGTCATTATTTTAAAAGGGAATGTTGCAAGTCTGAGGGACTAACTGTATAATTTTGACCAGTACATGAGGAGATTGACCTGAGGAGGGACCCAACCAAAAGGAAAGCAGAGGTAAGATATAGTGAGAGACAGTTTCTTAAACTATCACCTGGCCTTTTTCAAAATTGTAAGGAATTCCCATCTTTAATCATACAAATTTTAATTTCATTTCTCTCCTTCAGAACTAAGAATTCTGATTGACATAAAGGAATTAATATATGATTAAATAAATAATTTGTATTTGTACAATTTAATAAACATTCTTAGAGTCTGTATATGAACAAGGAATTGCATTGGGTGTTAATGGAGGAGTGTACAAAGTTTATTATAATTATTATTCATTCATGCTTTCATTCCTCCATCTGCTCAGCAAGCATTCATTGAGATCCTCTGTACCAGTTACCACCAAAGGCAGAAAAAAAATTAAAAATTAGAAGTCACAGACATTAGGGATCTATTTTTCTATCTACTGCTAATAATTTTTGCTCCTCCCAGTAGACTTGGAATTTTCAGTTCCCCACAGGTCAAAGCATTACATAATTTCTGCTTCTTTGCTGGGTCCCTTCATCATCCTATTTGCAGTTAGGCATGTTGTGTTCTGAGTCTGCAATCAACTCTTATCATTGTCATCAACTCTTATCATTATCTGCTCCATGTTTAATTTAGGAAAAGTCTTTGACTTTTCTTTTGTATTGAATTCCCATTTCCTGGGTCACTGTCCCCCTTTGTTATAAGGAAACACTGTCTTCCGTAGTATCCTGAAAAGGGATACAAAGGAGGTCAGTATTGTCAAGTTTTGAAAGCCTAGAAGTCTACTCTATCTGCACAACTGACTGATGGTTTGATGCATTTCAGAATTCTAGATTGGAGATCATTATAAGTTATAATTTTGAAAACCTTACTTCATTCTCATCTGTTGAGAAGCCACAAGACTCTTTTGATTCCTTTGCTATTGTCATCTTTTATTTTTTCACTCTCTGAAAGTTTTTGGAACCTTCTAATTATTTCTAGTGTTCTCAAATTTCATTATTATATGGCTAATAATGAAACAACCTCATCTAAAAGATCATTTCTCCCAGTTCGTAGAACTTTTCTTTCATTTCCTTGAAAATACCCTATCAGTTTATTTATACTTTCTCTAAAACTCATGTTAGTCCACACTGCAACTGCTGGGTTGATCTTGAAGTCTTTTTACTTCCTATGATCTGTTTCCATATTCTTTTAAGTACTATTCCAAAGAAATCCTATCTTCATTTCTCAATATTTCTTTTAAATTGTTTTAATTTCATCTGACATTTTAATTTACAAGAGCATTTTCTTAATTTCTCATTTTTCTTTGTTTCTACAACATCTTGTTTCAAAGTAAGTATTGTTTTGGTGATATAATATCTTCTCCTATCTCTTTGCAGATATTAATTATAATTAATTGGAAGTTTTCTTTTCGCCACGGTGTCTATTCTTCCATGAATTCCTTTCATCTATTAGTTTTGTTTTTTCTGTCTTTTTTAAACTGGATGTTTTCCACAAATGTCAATGCATATTTACAAGCTCTTAAATGTTTATGGGAAGCTCTGTGTGAGTGAGTTTTGATGGCTGGTGGGCTTTAGTGAAGTGTAATCAGGCAGAAGGCCAGCTTCTCCTCAGGCGGACACTCAGATGTCAGTATCTCTAAGATTTTGAGTTTTTCTTCAGAAGTATCTTCCAGTTTTCTACTCAAAAGTAGGGGTTTCTGGAACAAGGTGGGGTAAATTCAGCCTACTTTCACTTAACAATTTGTGTTCTGTCTACTTTATCCCATAATCTATATTATGTTGAATGCCCTCAAATTCCTAAGCCTTCTGTCTAATTTTCCCATGGAATAAATTTCTTGCCAGGGTGGGGATAAAAATATCTGGCTTCATGTAATGCCCACGAAGACTGGAAAAGGAGATGAATCTTTGCAGTTCCTTATAAAGTACTTTAACCAATCCTTAGGCTCTAATCTTCTCACCCTTATCTTCCATTTGTCAATTGTTCTGTTTCCTGGGAACAATCAGCACTATTTAAAATAGTTACAAGGTTTTATATTTAGATATCTTTCACACATATGTTTTATTGGTGTATGTTTGGAGTATGTAACATTTATAGTAATCCTGGGAAATTGGCACACATGCATATGACATCTCAATCATTTTTACTTTCCTGTCCCCTCCCTGTCCTTTCCCCCATTCCAGATCCCCTTTCTATTTTCACAAAATCTACATCCTTCAGAAGGTTAAATATCACATGGTTTCTCTTAGATGAGAAACTCAAAATATATTTAGATCTTTTTTCTTTCAAGTTTCATGTTTTGAGCTTAGTAACAAATGTATAAGAAAAAAATCAGGTGCTTTTAGGCCATTGATTTGAAAACCTATGATAGGGTAATATTAGATTGTTCTTTACCTTCCACTCTTGTCCAGGTGATTATTACTAATTAGAATTTAATCATATTATTATAATTTTAATCCTCAAGTATTATCTAAATTTGACTAAGTCAGAAGGGACTAAAAGGTACAAAAGCTTTGCCAACATCTATCTTGATATCCTATTTATTACCTAGGAGGCTATTGATATGGGCAAGCATCAGATTTCAGAACTTAAATAAACCTTTCCCATGGCAACAGGTTAAAACATACTCCTTCCATCCAGTGGGATTAATTTCAGTTTTACTACTTGACCTCTTCATCATGAATCATTGGCATACTATTTTTATATCAAAATAAATATTTTCTATTTTTTTAAACTAAAGGCCAAATCCTACTGTAAATAGCATGAAAAACAATTATCAAGTTCATAAATTATTCATATTTCTGCTTCTCCATGGCATTCTGATAAGTCAAATGATACACTTTACTCATATAAGACATTAAAACTTAGTTTTTATGAGAAATTTCAACATGCAGAAAGGCCAAAATAGGTTAGTTTCTTATTTTAAAATATAGCCCCAAGATGAGTATGGTGACAAGTGCCTATAATCCCATCATTCTGGGGGGCTGAGAAAGGAAGCTTGCAACTTGGAGTCCAGCCTGGGACAACTTAGCAACTCAGAGAGACAACGTCTCAAAGTGAAAAATGAAAGAGCTAGGGACATAGGTCAAAGAGAAGACCCTAGGTTCAATCATATCCCCCTTACCACCACAACTAACACCACATATATGCCACCTCCTATCACTGAGCTAACAGCAGGGATAAAAACTAAGCCTGAGTTTAGGAAAATATCCGGAGAACAGTGGTGATAGAGGGCAGGAAACATTTTGTATCTTCTATGTTCCTTTTTTAAAAAATTGTAACTTATTACTCTTTTATGTTAATTAAACAAAAGTAACTCTGATATCATTCAAGTTAGAATTCAACTATATAGAAGGTAAATAAATACCAACATCTTGGCTTCACAATCAACAACGTTCTAGAAAGGAATAGTATGTCCACAAGTAATTACTGTACACAGAAAAACCATAAGGCCCATGAGAGTAAATGTGAACGAAGTGTTTCCAGAGCATACAATGTACTCATCATTTAATTAAGAAGTATTGAACAGACCTCATGTGAGTAAGACAGTATAGAATGTCAGATTGGGTAGCAGCAAAAACCTCAGTTGGGCTAAATGATAGATTAAATCCTGATGGACCATAATTTTGTGTGGCTAACTCTTTTGGGTGTCACTATGTTCTCCTAAAGATACAGAATCATCCATGAATTCAGGAATCATTTAGGTTTTTCAATATTTAATTGCTTTTTAGGCAGCTTTATCATTTTCTTTTCTGTTCTCTCAAGAAAAGTAGTGGCTACATTTAGAAGGACAGAGTGAAGTTCTAATTCTATCGTTACCTGGGTGATACTGGATGAGTTATTTAACTTCTCTGAGTCAATTTATATTTCAGTTTATCTGATATGGGAGTAATGTAAAAATATTTGTATTTAAAGTTATAGTAAATGAATTAATGTATACAAGTATGGAACAACTTATACTTCTTATAGCATGAAAAATAAAGCTAAGATTCATGAAACTGAACTTTAGTTTGGGTATACTACTCATAAACTGTGATCTACATACATTTAATCATCTTTAGGTTCCAATTTCCCCATCTGAAAGACTAGAGGGTTGACCTAGATGATCTGTATTTCTTCTAAACTGTAATAGTCTAGGTGCTATAGATGACATTTTTATTTGACTTTGATACTGAACCATGCAATTGGATAAAATTGGATCAAATTGCCATCTTTGAGACTCTAATACATTGAAATTTTATTAAAAGGCTAAAAATGAAAGTGATAATAATCCATTAGGTCTGGAGAGTGATCTCAAACAGACACAAAAAGAGTAGAGATAGAGCAGATCCTATTATCATGCCTGGATGAAAGAGAAAGTAGATGGTAAATGTTATTAAATTCAAGTGCCAAGCTCAAAGGTTTATAATTTTATTTTTAAAAAATGGAAAACATGCTCTCCCTAATTTCTGTGATAGCTATCCTGACATTTTAAGGTCTGAGTCTTCTTACTACAGGAAAAAGTATTTCCAACTCTATAAATTTATTATGAAGATACTAACAGGATATTATAGTAAGGTTTAAAAATACTCACTGATTAAATGAAACAAAGAATATAAACAACAAAAATCTAAGATTCCACAGTGAGATGGATGACATAACCAAGGAAGCCATATGCCCATTCTTATGTATGTTAAGAATAGTCTTGAAATAAAAAATAATTGTTCAGTGTAGCCTAAGAAATGAAGCACATCACCATCATATTTGTTTCCTTAACTGTTATTCCTTCGTGTGAAATTTTATCTTTGTTTCTACAAAATCTGAACAAAAAGGTTTTGATTATATTCAAAAGTACATCAAGAGGACAAAATCATCGTCTATGCTCAGTATTTCTAACATGTATCCGCAGTATTCAAAGTAAACACACCAAAATGTATATACTTATTGTGATATTGCCCATACATCTATATTTCTATAAGAAAAAAAGGATGCTGAAAAATCTTTCGCTCATGTGCCTGGATGAATCTAAAACACCCTGCATGAAGTCTAGCATAGTATTATTATTTGCTTGAAACTTTTTGGAAGTGGGATGGGATGTTTTCATGTCATAAATAACTGGTTAATCAAACTTATCTCTGATTTTTCTTTTGTTACATTATAATTTTAATTTTACATGTTTATGGGGTATAGTATGATACACGTATCAATGTATAGTGATCAAATCAGGGTGTCCCTGGTTTTTCTATTTCTGATCAGTAAAATGCGTTATAATTCAGAACTAAGGGAAATACAGTACAATGTAATTTTTAAGGCAGATACTCAAAAGATGGCTTCTTTGTGTTATAAAGCTTATTATAGTTAATTAATGCATCCCTGATTCACAGTTGTAAATATCTAGTATGTACAAAAATGTTTCAGCTTTATTAAGTTGTAAAATGTATTTTTGCTTCATGTTGATAATTTACAACCAAACAGGTATTTTACAATTCTACTAGTACATTGGGTCTTTAAATCTTTATTACAAAGTAAAAGAATAGCTTTGTTTTGGATTAATATTGCAAAAGCTTGACTCAAGTTATATATCTCTATAATTTTATATTTTTTACTGTGGAAATATATTTTCAACAACTCAAATTTTTGTACTTTTATATCATATTCTCCTAAAATATGCCCTAGATCATGAGAATTGAGAGTTAAATGGTCAAATAAATCAATACAATATTAATGTGCCTAGCAATTTACTCTTGAGATAAGAGCTCTATACTTGTGCCTAGTATTTTTAGGTGGATAACAGCGAACTTATATGGGTGCTTATGGTAGCTGCATTGCAGTAATGACCCCCAATTTGTTCACATCTTTCTGTAGCGATTTGAAACTGCTATGGTTTAGATCAAGGCTGTCCTCACAAAGGCCTCATGTGCTTGTAGTGGGGCTTTCAGAAAAGAACTAGAACACATAGCTGAGCGACATGCTATTGGGAGTTGGAGCCTGGACAGAAAGGGCTAGTCCCTGAGAGTGTGACCTGAAGTGTGCATCTTCCTTCCTAGCTCCTCTTTTTCTTCTGTTTCCTTGCTGCTACTGCATGAACAGCTTTCCTTCACCCAAACCCTTCCACCTTGTCTTTCTGCCTTTGAGGCAGCAGATGATGGACTGAAAACATGAGCCAAAATAAAGTTCTCCTCCTTCAAATCATGGTATCAGATACTGTGTTCCAGCAGAGAGAAAGTGACTAACATGATTTGTATCTGACCGCTAAGACTTTTGTCTTATCTTTGTGATTTGCTTTGGCCAGTGGGATAGTAGCAAGCAAACATTATGCAAAGAAGAAAAGCACTCACACATTAGCATTTACCCTGAGGTGCCTCACATGCTGCCACTGTGTAAATAAGCACTCTAGCTAGCCCCTGGATGACTTAGTCTTTCCTATTTACCAAGCAAACAGGGAGCCAAACTTCATGCCACACTAACATGAGGCCAACCTAGATCTTGCACTTTTCAGCATTAGCGGCTCCAGCCAAGATTGGTCAGGCCTTGCCAGATCAGCAGCACAGACCTGATTTGACAGTAATAACCAATAGTTCTTTCAAGCACTATGTTATGGATTGGCTTGTTACATCACAAAAATAAGTGATACAATAAGTATAGGGTATAGATAGCAGTGCAAAACATCTTTGCAAAGAACATTAACATACATCTGTTGTTATATTCAAACCCTTAGTAACTGTTTTTGGTGTAGGAAATAAACTTGGATATGATCCTCTTTTTATCTCTGGGTTCATAGATATCTGAAACATTTGTCAATGTCAATAAATAAATCAATAAATAAAAATTAGGCACAAGTTATGCACCTGGCTCAGTACTAGATGATTAGAGTAAAATGAATTATCAGCTGAATTCCTCTTTGTATGTTTATGAAGTGATTATATTATGTGTTGGTATTTTCTATGAAACACCTTTATTCTTTTAAATGTAACTGAATTCCAATGTTAACTACATATATCTCTTCACTTTTTCCTTCTCTCAGAATTCCAGAAATTTGATATTCACTAGTCATTTCTATATTTCTATTTCACCTTCTTTTGGGTAATATGGTAACATTGCATTTTCCCAAATTCAGTAGACTGCAAAAGTGGTCACAAAAGTGGGATTGCTTCTATGTACACACATTTGCAATGTAACTAAAAGACTCTTTTATAAAGAGACAGAATCCATTTCCCCATATTAACAACGGGCTTGGTCATGCAACTTGCTTTAGCCAATTAGGCATTGGGACTTCTACAGATACAACCCAACCTAACACTTGAAAAGCCCTTGGGGAACAGGGCTTGACCTTTTACTGCTCATGAAGCCTTGTGGTGATCACAATATGAAGAGGCCTAACCTTTCAAGCATGAGGAGTACTGGGCTCTGTTGTCCCAGCTGATCGTCCACTGACCTTCAGAAGTCAAGTTGTCTCACTGATGAGCAGTAAGTAATACACAATACCTGAGTGAGCCCAAGTAAGGCCTGCAGAAATATCTAGTTGATCCTAGCACAAATTTTCATTCCATAGTACCATGAACTAATTAAATAGTTGGTATATTATGATACTAAGCTTTAGGATGGTTTGTTACCCCTTAAAGCTATCTAATGTAGCATTTACAAAAATAGATCTGGCCTTACAATTTGCTTCATTCATTCAAATATGTCCCTTCTGTTAGAAGCTTTAAATACTGTGCTGTGACTGTGTCATCTTTTTCTTGTTATAGTGACTGGGGAGTTTCCAGATGACTGAGCTCCACAAGTCCAGGCTCTCAATAGACATGGAACAGTTCTCCCCACCTACTTTCACACTGGCCCATAGGAGACACACAGTACATCAAGAAACAAACCTTTGTTTTTAAGTCACTGAGATTCTGAGTTTTTGAAACTGGAATATTCTAATAAAGAAATTGATTCCAAAAGGTTATGACTAAAAACTTAAAATACGTAGCCATGATTTATAGGTATAGTGGATGAAGATACCAATCTAGATCTTGCAGTTCCCAGCATTAGAAATCCCAACCAAGAAACTTCTTGGAGACTGGAAAGTTGAAAATTAATGTTAACTATGGTAAAAAAAAAAATTGGTAAATATTTGCCATTGATAGTAGTCCCTCACTACTTCATGATTTGACTTTCAACAGACTCAATGTTTTGTAGATTTTTGAAAAATATTCATCTAAACTATCTCAGGCTTTTTGCTATATCTTGGGATTTTGCAGTACTCTACAGTATACAGATGTTGTTAAAATTACATAGGTTTAGGGCCAGCAAGATAGCTCAGCGGACTAAGCGCCTGCTTAGGCAAGCACAGAGACCAGGGTTTGAACCCTCACACTACTAAGTCCAGGCATGGTGGTGCACACCTGTAATTCCAGCACTGGGGAGGCTAAAAACAGGAGAATCACTATGATTCTGACCTGCATAGTGACACCCTGTACCAACTACATTTAAAAAAATTACGTAGGTTTATGAGTTTAGAAAATGATTAAGAAATTAGAAGTGTTTTAAAGATGTGGAAAGGCTTATAAGAGTGTGGGAAGGGTTTATAAAGCTTTAAAGTATATATAAATACTAACATAAACATAGTGTTGCTATTTCTCTGATTTTCACTTATCACGGGGGTGTCTGCAACGTAACCTCTGCAATAAGTGAGGGACCATTATATCTTCTATTTTATCCTTTCCTAAATATCAGTGTTTACCATATTGCTTTTGAATATGCTCCCCCCAAAAGAGCATATGTTTCAAACCTTATTCACAAGGCAACAATATTGGACATGGTACCTAACAAGAGATTAGCCCATCAGGGTGGAGGGAATGGATTTATCATCTCTGGAGTATGTTTGTTATAAAGGGGGAAAAGGCTTCTATTTAAATTTCTTGCCCTCTGCCTTTCTACATGGGATGAAGTCTCTTACTAGATATTATTGTTTTGGATTTTGCAGCCTCCAGAACTGTGTGAAATAAAATTTTGTTCTTTATAAAATCAGCCAGTCTCTTGTATTCTGTATGGTAGCACAAAATGAACTAAGATATCATAGTTACTTTGTCCCTGCCTCACCACTATATGTGGATTCTCTCTCTCTCTCTCTCTCTCTCTCTCTCTCTCTCTCTCTCTCTCTGTCTCTCTCTC
>NDGN011522714.1:651-12979 GCA_002564285.1 Tympanoctomys barrerae | reverse complement strand
AATGAAAAAGGAATGGATTATATTTATTTCTATGTTATCTAAGTTATCTAGTATCTTGTGGATGATGAGTGGATTGATGAGTTAAAGGAGAGTATCTTGAGGTGATAGTAGAGGAAAGGAAGAACGAAGGAAAGGAGACAAGAGAGGAGAGGAGAGGAGAGGAGAGGAGAGGAGAGGGGAAGGGAGACGAAGGGAGGGGAGGGGAGGGGAGAGGAGAATAGAGGAGATGAGGGTAAGGGAGGGGAGGGGAGGAGAGGGGGAGGGGAGGAGAGGGGGAGGGGAAGGGAGAGAAGGAGAGATGAGGGGAGGGAAGACCAGGGGAGGAGAGGAGGAATGAATGGAGGCGACATCCTCTCATATAGATTTGTATACTATCTGCCCCAGGTCTACTTTTGACCCTTTGCAGTGGGCAGTCATGTGACTACTTTTGGCTAGTGTGCTAGGAACAGAGTGAACGGTGCGACTTCTGGTTGAAAGCACCTAAGAGCCCATGAGTGCCTCTAGACCTCCCTGCTGCTCTGGGGCCTCAGGTGAGGAGGATGTAGCTGGAAACACCAGAGCTGCAGGACAGGGCCTGATAGAATGGCTGAGTCCTCAGCTGAGGAATTGCAGGACTCCAGTTAGACTTTGAATGAACTTGATCACACACATCTTTGTTCATACAAATAGCTGTTTACCCTTTTCTTTCCTCACTTTATCTGTCTTTTTTTTCTCTCTCCAGAAATCATCTTCCTGACATACCAAGTGGGTGAATCTAGAACCAGCCACAAATAATTGGAAATGATGTCAACAGTAAGAAAACAAAATGTGAACAGAGAAAATGTTGTGCATAAAATTTGGTGAATTTCAACAGCTTCATAGAATAAATCACTAATCTTATATGTGAACACAAAAATGTTTTTATCTAATAGCTATAAAATTCTTAATGTATTTGAATAGTTAGATCTCATTTTATCACAGATTTCTAAATCTTGGATATGGAGGGTTCGCAAAGGTCATCTCCTAAAACCCCTTTCTCTAAAAATAGCAGGACAGTTGAGCTTCCTGTGGTGCTTCAGCAACTCAGGGAAGAGCTGGATTCAGACAAAACCTACTGTTATCCCTTGGGCTGGAATCTTTCTACACCTATACTCAAAAACTTCTTTCCATGGCTGAATTTCCTAGTGATAGTTACTGGTCTAAAAGAGTTAATACATTCCCCCAAAAGTTTAGTTTTTCTTAAATTATGCAGAGAGTCAAACTGAACGAAAGCCAGAAGAGTATTCCATTTAATACTTCTAGAGATTGCTCAGGCAGAAAATGTTATAAGATGAAAGTTATCCAGAGAGAACCTCAGTGAAATATTTGGGGGTGGAGGTGAGATTTCCATCTAACCAATGGAAAAATTTGCATAAGTCTTGAGAGTTTTGATGCCAGGAAAGTCACCAGCACTCCCTAGAGGATCACAGGACCATGGCTTAATTCTTATTCTTCATTTCTTGAAGGTCTTCCACCAGGAACCTCTAAGTGAGTCAGCAGAAAGTGAGTCTTATTAAAGAGCTGGTCGATGGAATGCAGGGCATTCATCACATGGCGATTGCCTAGCTATTTGGAGCAGCTTTTGAGTTAGCTTTGGTGCCTAACTTGCTGTTTCCTGGCTTTTCTGCATGCTTACAAATCAATGAGTAAGGCTGTTGCCCCCAGTAGCAATAAATTATTCTGAACTGTCTTCAAAACTCTCAAGGAATTCTGTTCTTCAAGATAAGAAAATCAGGTGTCAGTTTTTTGTTTTTATCATACAGTGTCAGAATTTCAGTAACTTCTGATTCATTTCCTGTTTTGGAGAACAAATGTCTTGCACGTACAAGTAAAGCAAAAAAAGAAAAATAGAAAATCTCTTTGGTGGCAAATGTTCGCTCTGCAAAAACATCGCATGAGGTCAAGAATCTCATGACAATCAAGGGCCGTGGGCTTCTGGAAGACTCTGGAGGGAACTTCCAAGTGTACTTAAATTGTAATGTTTTGTTTCTGTTTTCTCATTTGGCTTATCTGCAGTATTATCAATGAAGAGATACCACCGGGGCCTCAATTGTGCAGAGGATAAATAAAGTTAGCATGATAATTCTTCAACACTCTCAATAATTATCCCTGAAATTTCCAAATCATTGCACATTGCTCAATTCCTAAGACTCTGACTGAAGGCTTCTCTCTGAGTCACACAGAGACCTGTACCCATGCCCCGTGCAAGTCCTGCTTGCACCAGATTTTTCAGTATTTATTGGTTGCAAAGATGGAAATATCTCAGAATTTCTCTTTGTGATGCTCTGATTTGTTTTAATACTTTGATGATGCAAAGCTGGGATAGGAATATCTTGTGTATTACTTATCAGCCATTGTGGTTTTTCTTCTGTGATTTGCCTTATTCCTAACTTATTTCTTATCTTTTGTTTATTCTTTACTCCTTTTCATTGATTTTTACCATTTCTTTAAGCAGCATTTTTTTTTCCTTTTGTGTGGGTTTTCTCTTCACTACAATAGAAACTATTATACTAATAGTGAAGTAGGAAGAAAATGTTCAAATGGGAAGAGGCATTAGGGAGGAGTTGGGAGAAAGGAAAAAGGAGAAAAGGAAAAAATGAAAGCAAGCCTTTTGTAAATAAGGAGGGGAGGGGGGTTGAAAGGAGGATAGAGGTATTGGGGAAAAAGTTATATCATGTAAAGGCACAGATTCCCTTTGATCAATGTGATCACTATATATATCTAAGATGTGCCAATAAGCTTAATTAATTAAAAATAATTGCCATCTATATAAAGGTACTGAACATTATTTATCTCTATGGGGTTGGCCTGAACACAGGTACTGAAATATGGTTCAAAATTCTACAAAAACCATGGTATCAATTTATACAGAATATGCTCCCCTAGTTTTTTTCTTTGCATAAGTTATTTATGACTACATCTGTCTCACCACGGTCCCTATCCCCATTCCAGCAACTATTAGCATAAATAGTTTTGATTCTCTGTCTCTCTTGAAGATTTTACATGCAACACGTGAAGCAGCTTCACAGAAAGATTTAGATCAACCCAGGAGAGCAGAAAATGTGGACTCCCACACGTCCAGCCACAGCTCTTGGAGAGAAAATTAACGCTTGCTAGCCCAGAGGTGTAAATAGGGATCTCACATCTTTTTCTCTCAAGTTTCATTGATGTGCTTTCACAGTCTCTGCACAGTAGTTCAATGTTGATTTGTGTCGTTGCCAAAAAATAAGAAATTCTTATTTGACACGAATAATTCAGAAACCAAACTATGGGGTATGGGAAGTTTGTTCTTTGCCCTGAAGGATCTTACAGCTTTACAAGAAAGAAGAGAATGAAATAGAAAAGACATAAAAATACAAGTCCCAAAACTCTACCTATGGGACAGAGTTGCTAACATTCTTCAGAGAATGGAAGACAAGAGCAGGGGTGCTGAACCCCCGACTGTCAGGCATTCTCCTTCCATTCCATACTGGAAACATGGACTCAGATGATCGCTTCAGTCCCATCTACAAGTCCCTGTATGTGCTGTTAAGGCTCAGAAAATGGGACTTTTCTGTCTTTCTCTGTCATTTCCTTTCTTGGTCAGAACTGCAAATTTTAAGGGGCCAATACTCACTACAGGTGCTTTAGAAATACCTAAAGTGAGCCCAAAGCTCAAGGGAGGGGAAGAGAAGAAAGGTAAAGTGGGTTTATTTTTATTTTTATTTTTTTGGTAAAGTGGATTAAAAATAAAGCAAATATAGATTGTTGTAAATAAGAAAGGGAAGAAGAGTTGGAGGGAGAGAAGGGGAGGGACAAAAAATATTAAGATGTGTGATGGACGGGTTCACACACCCCACAGGGAGGGATATTATTATGTCCTGCAAACATGGAGCAATTTACAAATAAATTCTGAAAAACCTGAAAAGGTGAGGCTTGAGATGAGGGCAGCATGTGAAACGAACCAGGGGAGGAGCAGGAAGCACAGCATGGTGCACTGGGGCACTGTGGGGGAGCCTGGATGCATCTGCGCTTCCGGGATGAGCAGGAGGAAGTGAGAGGTGTCTTCAGGTCAAGAAGAAGGTTCAGAGGTGCTCCGTCAGGAGGACCCTGGCACTGCGCCACAGTGTCTCTGTATGAGGTTTCCATACTGTTGTTCACAAGTGAAACCATGAAAACACTAAGGCTTGGGAATATTAAATAATTTGAGTAAGAGCCAATTTTTAATGAACTCAGATTTTGAACTCACATCTTTGAAACCAAAGCTTTAGCTCTTTTCTTTACTACTTTTTGCAGACCATTTCAACAAAAGAAATATTTGAAGATATAGGAAGTGTTTTCCAACACCATGGAAGTGATTCTCAGTTAGACCCTCAGAGAGTTGTTACTGTTTCCTTCCTTTCCATCTCTAAGAGAATCCTCTTCCTTTGTTTTTCTCTGTTCCTTTTCCCCTCCCTCCTTTCGTTCCTTTCTTCATTCCTCCCTTTTTCCATGGACTTTTTTGAGATGATAATGTGCCATAAAACTATTGTCCCTTTGTTTTTCTTGAGGATGGGACTGGCCGTGTGACAAAACAGTGGCCAACGAGGTACAGGCAGAAATGATTAAGCCCAGCAAATCCTTGCACATAAGATGGAGCTAGAATATGTGCCTTTGATGTTTTCCCCTTTCCTGCTCCCTACTCCTGGACAAGTAGACATGATAGCTGGAGCTACAGGGGCCCTTTTTGACCATGATGCAACCTTTTGAATGAAAATCAAGGGTTAAGCAAGGCGGAACAAAAAGAAAAACTGTCCCTGGTCCCGAATCACCAGTAAAGAGCTTCTGCTCCAGCCCTACCCAAGAGGAAGGCAAAGAAGCATGGCTCAGCTTTGTTTTTCCATATTACATCGCAACAACCCAGCTGGGCAAGTAAACTGCTCCTTCTCAGGCTGTAGAGAAGAAAGGTAAGAATTAAATGCAGAAGAGAAGAAAAGAAGTTTTGGGGTGGGGGCAGGAGGGACAGGAGATTAAACTCACTGGCTTTGGCTTTCAGGCTAAAGTAGGGAGCAAGACAGTATCTACTGAGACTGAATACCATTAGACTTGGAGTTGGGAGACTTTCGTCACTTGAATGGTGCATTCAAATGAAATGCCTTGCTGAGTGCTCATCTGATGCACCTTGCACACTTGGTGTCACTGCTTTTCTCTGAAAAAAAAAAATTGGATAGCTTTTCTCTGGTCTTTTTGTCATTCTGAAGGCTGATTCCCTTTTGGAAGCTCAGTGAGGACCGCTTCAAATTTTCAGTGGTGATAATAATAATCCATGGGCTGTTGCAAGCTGAAGCACACCCTTCCTTTTCTATACTTAAAAAGAGCCATGACAACCTTATCTGACCTCAACAAAAGTCTTCCAAGTGGATCTAGAGCCAGTCACACAACAGGTGGACTTCCAAGGTGAGCACTCACATTCACTTGATAGAGCTCTTTTGCATGGCTGAAAGAACACTGATTGGGATGAGATTTCTGGGCAGGACTCTGAGGCTTTTTCTTTTCTGGGGTGTTTAATTAATTTCCTAAGTCAATTTTTCAGTGTACCTGGTATAATCGATATTCTTAGATTTTTATCACAAGCTTCTTGGCTGTTGGCTCTAAATCATTGCACCTTGATTTATGCTCAAGTGTGGATAGTTGGAAGATAAGTTTTATTTTTAACATTATGGTTGAATTATCATATCTCATGGCATTTGTATTTTCCTCATCAGCATTCATACTCGTAATAACATTCCATTTTAATAGAAAATATTTCTATTCTACAAAGTACTTTGTTGGTAATTATGCAAGCTGAGATTTTAGTACACTTTAAGTTATGCTGCATGGGAAAGAGGGCAGGGAGGGAGGGAGGGAGGGAGGAAGAGAGAAAGCGAGTAAAAGGAGAGAGAAAGAGGCAGAATTGTTGCAGATCTGAAATATTGCTATTAAATAATATGACACACATACTTACGATGAAACTAAAAAAGACGAATGTTAAGATTATAGGGACATTTTGGCTTTGATTTTTCAATATTTTTGCTGGTTCTCTCTAGCCCTCTGTGAGCCACAGAGAGCAAGGATCCTGCCTCATTTATCTTCGCACCCTCGATATTGAGCGAGCACAATTCCCATCAAATAGTAAGTCCTCCGTAAAGGACTGTTGGGTGCACTATTAAATAACTGTGACTCAAAACACAGATACTTGACCCACAGTTCCTGTGACAAGCGGTTCCTTCAACCTCGCACAGCCCAGGTGTTGCGCCAGGCGTGGAGAATTGAATTAAAGATGAAGAAACACAGGTTTTACTCAGAGCTCATGTGCGCATGCGCAGCTGCTTACCTATAGCATCATGTGGTCTAATGTGAGCTAAGGTAAGTAAATACCAAATGTAAAGGAAGGATGTAGGTAGAAAGCAAATAAAAATCAGGGAGTTAGCTCAGTGGTGCAGCACGTGCCTGGCAAGTGTGAGGTTGTGGCTTCAATTTCTGATCCAAAAAATAAATAAATAAATAAATAAATAAATAAAATTTTCACAATTTGCATGCTAATGTGGCAGGAACTATAGGGAGACTAAAGAGACAAAGCCAAGTAAGAGGTTTAAATAGCTTAATTGGTAGTGGCTGGTGGAGCCACTAACGAAACTATGGAGTGCACAAGGAACACAGTTTAGGAGAAAAGAAGTGCCTTGAGCATCGCACCCTCTGAAGGTACGGTCGGTCGTTGTGGTAGAGACATACTCAGGACATAGATGTGAGTCTGTCCGCTCCAGTAACAGCTTAGGCTAGAAATACAAAGTAGGGAACCACCAGAACTTACAAAGAGTACTTGAATTTGTACAAGAGAGCTGACCTATTACAATCCTCTATAATCTGAGAAAAAGTACAGATGACAGTCCCCAGCCACCTATCTCTCTTCTGTAGTTGGGTGAGACAGCTGCTTATTTCTCCAAGGCCCAGATACTGTCTCATTAATGGCACCTGCATGACCAGCAACATGCACACACCTTGCCTCTCTCTTAATGCTGGTACATGGCCTGTTTTTCTACTCAGACTTCTAGAAGGTAGAGAGCAGACTCCAGGGTGCCTCTAGGTCTGACCAGCAATCACTGTGGGCAAGAGTGATGTCTGTCTGTTTGATCAGTAGATGATGAGTGGATGACGATGATGATGATGATGATGATGATGATGATGATGATGATGGTGATGATGATGATGATGGTGATGATGATCTTTAGTAAGTTCATCACCTAAATTTCTGTTGTCCTCAACATCAAATAACATCTTTATTTGATCTCCATCACAGCAATAGAGGTGGCATAAAAGAAATGAGACATTCCTTTTAATTATTAATTTTATGAGAGTTCCCAGTTTGGAAGCCAAGTTTCCCTGAAGACAGTTTCTATCATAGAACTTCAGATGCTATATGGAAATTCTGAGTGAAATTCTTTCTGGTCAAACTTATTCAGGTAACTACACTTAATTAAACCCTCAATCACTTTCCCTGGAACTGAGATAATGTGATGTGCTTCACTCATCTGCAGTTTTGGGACCTCCTTTCACACCCTGCCACCTTCTTCCCTGACGGATGCAACACAGCAAATTTTCTTCCAACTTTCAGGAAGAGAGCGGCGTGTTATGTTTGTGCTGCTCTGGGCAGCAGCATGATCTTGCACCCTATTTCTTTCATTATTCTCAGATGTGTATCAAGGAATACTAGTGATTTGATGAACTTGTGTTCTTCAAAGGTACTCAAACACTGAGTCCTTAAAGAAAATTTACATTTGTATTTACCACAAAGGATACTTGTGGTATGGAAATGAAAGACTTTTAGGTCTCACTTACCAAATATATGTGTTTCAATATATCAATATATAAATTATATATAAAACATATAAATGTTTAAAAATGCATTTTCATCTTCATGAGACATTTCACTTTTCTGTCATACTATTTTAGAACTTAAATGAGCTCCTTCAGGGTAGTTCTGTTAAGAGATTAGTTCTCAAGCTGTAGAAGAAAACTCTCCTGACTTGGAGAGATGGTTGCCAGAAGAACCAAGCTCCAGACTTTCCAGCGACAGCAAACACCCTGCTTGTATGATTAGTGACAGATATGTACGTTGCTTGTACCTTCTCTGCAACCACTGACCCTTCTTCTGGAAACAGCACTGCTGTGTGAGAATGAACCCCATCTCTACTTTAATGCTTAGGTAGTTCAGATGGGGTTGTACTCAGAAGCAGGTTAACCTAAGAGAACCAAGCAAAGCAGAGCATGGGCTGACCATGGTAATTCATTCAGAGAAAAGCACATTGCCAAGTCTCAGGTCTGCTTCTTTGTTGGCAGGTCTTCCAGAATAGCCTTCAGAATGATCAATAAAGCATGCATCATGCTCATTGGCTTTCTTCCCATAACTTGCATCATCACCGAGACTAAACCCAAGATCCTCACTATGGGCCATAAAGCCATTATACTCCAGTTCCTACCTGTGTATTTACCTCATAATTTCTCATTTCTTCATGTTCACCTTATTCTGTCCCACAGTCTATGGTGGTTCACAATCAAGTTGTAGTGCATTTGCTATTCTTTTTCCTTATGATACTCCTTCCTTACATCACTCCCTGATTGTGCTTTTTCTTATATTGTACCTCTCCCTTCAATTGCCTGCTCCAAAAGTAAGCCTCCTTGGTGTCCAAATATAAAGCCCTCATTTAATCTGTACTGCATTATCATGCATTACCATTTTCCTATTAATGACAGGGTCATGGATTGTTTAATTTGTTTGTCTTGTTATTGTCTCACTAATATCACCAGAGAGTCAGCTCTTGCTGAGCAAGGGCATTAATTGTGAGTTCACCATTGTACACTCCTCATGTTCTTTACATTTCAGGCTGTCAGTAATTATTGTTGACTGATGAGCTCTCTCTGCTGGACTTGCTAAACTAGCAGAGTCTGAGCAGGAGCTGCTAATGTCGCTCTGTCAGCCGACAAGGTCACTACAGGGGCAAAGAGCTGAAAAATGGAGACAGATAGATTCCCAGTTGTATAGCTGGAGCCAGATACCCAGATATGTCGCCTGTACAAAGCAATGAGATCTCTTTTATGCTTAATTAACTTTGAGTTGGGTCTTGGTCCCTTATAACTAACAGAGTCCAGAGAGGAAGCTATGAAAAAATTTGTAAGGAGCAAAGTGCTCTACTCATGTACGTGCCTTGCGTTCATACAACATCCACTTCCTACCGCTTATATCACGTGTAGGATGTAAAGGTTAAAGATATTGGTTAAGGATATTCATGTAATTCAGCAGTGGAAATGTCTTGCTTACTTTTCACATTGCTAACACAAAAGTTAATACTCCAAATTAAAGGAGGAAAGAGTTTCTTTTGGCTCAGAGTTTATAGAGGTCAGAGTTCAGAGTTGGTTGGCTCCAAGGCAATGCAATATGGGAGAGGAGAAACAACACATGGCAGGGCAGACTGGAGGAAGCAGCAGCAGCAGCAAGCCTGGCTTCTTCCTGTCACTGTGTATTCCATCCAGGGTAAAGTCTTTTGGGTGGTGCCACCCACCCAGGTTGGAGCTTCTGTCTAAAGTAAATTCAGTGCTGGCCCTGCCCCCAGCGCACACTGAGATAGCAATTAAGACTGGGCGTGGTGAAGCGGGCCTGAAATCCCAGCTCTTGGGAGGCTGTAAACAGGTGTATTCCTACGAGTCCGATCCAGTAGTGAGACCCTGAACATTACTATTGTATTTTAGGGAAAGGTCTACTTCTTTCAGGGTAAAGTAGTAGATCCCTAAAATACAAATAAATGAATAAATAAATATATAATAAATTCATTCAGCCACACCCAGTACTATGATAATTTCAAATAATAGATTTAACTTAGTATCACACATTGTTAATCCCCATATCACATACCCTAGATAAAATCAACTCTAAAATGCCCTTCCTATGAGCACATGAGCCTTTGGAGGTGAGAGGACATCTGGACATATCCATAACAGGAATGTGATCTGAGATTTGCCTACAAAACCAACCTATATATTAAGATAGCAGAATATACTCAATGGAATATTTATTGTGTTTGAGTTAGAAGATATCAACATACGACAATACCCATAAATGATACTTTTCTTCTAGGATGATAGAATAATAATAGAAGACTTTTTCTTCCATGGAAAATAAATACAAATTTAAATTATATGATAATAGATAAAACAGGTAAACCATGTGAAACAACTAGCTTTAGGCATTCAGAGAACAAATATTATAAGAATTCAATGCTTGAAGGAAGGGAACTCAGAATACAGGGTCATGGTCACACCTTGACCTCTCAGTCTTCTAGGATGCAGAGCAGAAAGAAGCCCGGGTGGAATGAGGGTGGGGTTCTCACTAAGCAAAGAGGCAGAAGTTGGGAAGGTGAGTTTCTGGCATGACTGGAATTGCAGAACAGAGCGCCTCAAAAGAGACAACAAAGGGGAAATAGAATAAATGAGAGGACAACACCTAAATTAGGACCCATCAATTATGTGAGATATAAAATGTACTAAGTACTTTCTCTGAAAGGACTGCATTTCCAGTTAAAGAGCAAGACCCAGCCATCTCCATTAATAATAAATCTAGTTTGAATATGAAGAAAAAAATGAGTTTGAAAGTAAAGGGAAGGGACTATATAGCAGACAAAAATAAGCATTACGATGCTAGAGGGAGCATTTTTGATACACGTTCATGAAACAGCTTGATTCTTTTTATTTTCCCTCCTTTTCCTCCCTCTCTAGATCTGCTTTCCATTTGCAAAAGCTTGAATATTATACAAGACAGACTTTGAGATAAGGAAAATTGCCAGAAATACCCCTAAGTTGTATAAACATAAGTTTATGCTGCCACATGAAATTCCAATCAGGCCCCTAAAGTTTCTTTGTGTTCTTCCTCCAGTCCATATTTTGAACCTGCTTTGACAAGAATGAGGAATATGACTCCTGTACTCTACAATACACTACCCAAACCTGCACAGAATAATTCTGGACTTCCTAATGGATATCACTGTACAAGTCTAGCTTACCAAAGCAGAAACTAGGTGAGCCTAAAGCATCTTGCAGTATAAGAAAATAAAGTGTCAAAATGCAACTGATCAAACAACCAACCAATCAAACCAAATTGACACAAGTATCTCAAGGAACAGAGGAACAAACCAAAAGAGCTGCCAATGTCCAAAACCACTGTCTGCTGGCTCCAAAGCAAGCATAGTATAGAAAAGTTTATTGGCCTACAGCATCCCGAAGGCCAAGCAAGAAGGCTGATCCAGAGCCGAGACTACAACTTGCACCTGGTGACCTACCTCTGCCAGCCTAGCTTTGGTCCTCTGCAGATGTGCCAAAGGTGAGACTTGCCAGAGTCATTTGCAGCTGAAACAACAATAAGCCTGGAGCATTTTTCTTCACCCAAAACAAGGCAATACTCAGAGATCTTGAGGCAACTTAGAGATTCCAAGAGGACATAGGGGTGAGCTAAAAGGACTCTCCCTGGGGGGGGGGGAACAGATTAAACCAAGTCTCAGTGTAAATGAGGCTATGATATAAGCAAATTAAATAAAATAAGACTCTGAGTCCATTTTGGCATAAATAAGTAAATGCGCCATTTTTTTCTTCTTCTGATAAGATAGTTACTGATGCTATAATATAGAAGAAAAGATGAAGCTTCAAAAATCACTGATTGACAGTATAAGTCTGATGAGGCATATATATATAATATATATATACATATATATAATATTTATATATATGTATATATATATTATATATAGGCGTAAATAAAAAACTCAAAGCATTCCCCCATATATTACTTACAAAGAAAGACATAGATATCTTGCAGTGGAGAAACTGGGGACTATACCACAGTACCCCATGATCAGAGCTACATCACTAATTCGGGACAATCAAATGTCATCTGGCTCCCCTGCAATGTATTCAGAAGAGAATATTGCATCTCTAGCATTCCTTGAAGAATTGCTTCATTTACTTTAATCATAAAATAACAAAAACTGGTTTATTTTCTTTAAATGTCAATGTCAAGCAGGATTTTAAAAGGCTGAAGAACTGTAACAGATTAAAGGACTAGAGGGTCATGACAGAAAAAAGAAAGCAATGGGTGATTTTGAATAGGATCATGGATTGGAGAAAGTAACAGCTATAATAGATCTATTGGCAGAATGATATAATTTGAATACTAGAGTGGATAAGGTAATGTTCCTTCAAGACTAGGTTTCTTGCTTTCTTTCTTTCTTTCTTTCTTTCTTTCTTTCTTTCTTTCTTTCTTTTTTTTTTT
>NDGN011522712.1:1175-11990 GCA_002564285.1 Tympanoctomys barrerae | reverse complement strand
ATAAAATAAAATAAGTAAAATAAAAACCTTACTAGTAGAAGTTAATTTAGCAGGGTTTTTTGTATTTCCTTTTTCCCCTGGTGCTGGGGATTGGCCTTGCACTTGCCAGGAGGTGCTTATGCCACTGAGCTATATCTCCACCCCAACTCAGCTGTTTAAAAAGCCTTTTAGTTTTAAAAAGAAAAAAAAAGCCAGAACCAACAAATCCCTTGCTTCACCCAGTCTTCTGGGTCAGCTGGTCAGTCCCCAGTTGTGCTTGGTGGTGCTCGAGGGCTCTGAGAGCCCTGCAGGACAGCTCCTTAGAAGACAGCCGAACACCTCACCAAACTCCCCCCATCCCAGGGAATGTCACTGTGACAGCTCTCTTTAAAATTATCTCTGCCTTCACGGTTCATAAAGTGCACTTGCCGAGTGTTGGGCATAGCATCAGCTAGGATTTGCGCCTCTAGGAAAATAATTCCCCAATATTTACTTCCATTAGCGAAACAGAGTTGAAAGACCTACATTGTTTATGTTCCGTTGGTCTCTTCCACAGAGCACTCTTAGATGATCTCTTAAAGATCTCTGAAGCTGCGCGGCCTTGCTTCTAGAGCTGACCTGCGGTCTCTCAGGTGTCTCCAGTGTCCCAGCGAAGCAAATTCAGAGTCAGATCTGTCCCTAAGACAGATCAACTGGCAAAGAGACGAGTGGGTCCACTCTGTCCTCACAGATGGAGAATTAGAGCAAATACAGTCTGTTACCATTTGTATTGGCTCATTTGTAGATCCTCCCATTCTTTCAAATCATAATTCCTCCTTTAAAAAAAAAAAAGGCTTTTCCTGTTGTAGCGTCCTTCAGTGGCATTTGGTTTCATCACACAGTATCCAGCACTGTAAGGTCTACTTGGGATAGATTGGCTGGGCCTTGTCATTATCATAAAGAAAGTGTAGAGGCTTTGGGAATCGCTCAGAGGAGAAAAGGACAAGAAAGAACTTCAGGGGAAAATAATCAACTATTTGATCCTGTTGTGAAAAACCCACATATATTCCTAGCAGGAGAGATGATGATTGGATTCTAGCTTTTAGAATCTACTTATGGACAGAATAGGAAGGACTTCATTGTTAGAATAGAAGAAACTGGTAATATATTTCCCAAGGTAAAAAGAGGAAGCAAAGCTGGCTGTGTTTGAGTGGTGAGAGCCGGCTGCAGGACAGAGCCATCGCTGCCCCCTCTAGGATGGGCGCGGCAGGGCAGCGCAGTCCCCAGCTGGGGACAGTGACGGGAGGTGTGAGCAAGCATCTGACAGTGGACGCCCAGGTGACTTCTGTGGCTGGGCTGGAGGCAGAGGCTACCAACAGGCCGGCTGGCAGGCAGCTCAGGCTGGGGAGATGCCTTTCCTTTTAAGCCCTTCTATATTTCTTGATTTTTAAAAAGTATATAAATATATTAACTTCAATCCACTTAAAACCATTTTAAAGCAAGAAACTTATGCTCCATAGTTTAAGCAATGGCAGTGTCATAGAAAGATGGACTCTGACCAGCTCCTGACTCAGTGTGTTGACTTAATTGAGTTATAAAAGCTGAAAGCATTTGGGAGCAATAATTACCAGACTGGAATGAAGATCTCTAGTGTGTTTCATAAGATTTGCTAGAGTCTCCTTTAAAGAAAACTCACAGTGGATACAGCTGTTTAGAAATGAAATGAATGTGGAATGTGTGATGTTGGAAACACGTTTTTTGTTCCTGAAGATAAAGCTTGTGTTTCCTTGGTTCTCCTCCTCCTTCCTACTACATTTCTCTCTTCCCTTCCTCATCTTCCAGAAGCCCTGCAGAGGCCGGTGGCCTCTGACTTCGAGCCCCAAGGACTGAGTGAAGCTGCTCGTTGGAACTCCAAGGAAAACCTCCTTGCCGGGCCCAGTGAAAATGACCCCAACCTTTTTGTTGCACTGTATGACTTCGTGGCCAGTGGCGATAACACTCTAAGCATCACTAAAGGTAAGCGGGCTCCGGGCAGCTGGTGGGACTGAAACTCAGACGTCGGGAGCAGTGCCTCAATGGGGCTCCCCTTGGCTGGTCACGGGGGCAGCTTCCGGTTCCTCCTGGGGAGGAGGGAGACGGGTCTTGCTGTGCAGCTCAGGCCAGCCTTGAGCTCACTTCGGGTTCTCGGTGATTCTCCTGCTCTGGCCTCCTAAGTGCTGGGGTTTTGGGTGTGCCTCTGCGCCTGACTCAGCTTTCCAGTTTCAAGTGTGGAGGGGCCCCCAAACAGCAACCTCTTCCCAAGAGAGCCCCTTCTAAGGAAGGCTGTGATCCGGCTCCCGTTTCGATACTAAAGTGGACACGGACCAAACGCTAAAATTTGACTTTTCCCTTTAGAGAAACCATTTTCTCCCAGACACTTTCCTTAGGTAGAAGAAGAGCGCTTGAAAATAAATAAATAAATGCTTAATCTGTACATTCGGTACAAACGGGAAGCTTCATGTGTATAAGTACACATTCTTATAGGCGTGTAGGTGTGTGTAGTTACGTGGACTTGTTAAAACAAAACCAGCATGTGGAACTTGTGTGTGGTGGCGATCACCCAGAAGTGCAGAGAGAAGGAAGCTGGTCCCTAAGGCCTGATGTCTAATCTGGCTCTTTGTCTCCAAGGTGAAAAGCTCCGGGTCCTGGGCTACAACCACAATGGGGAATGGTGTGAAGCCCAAACCAAGAATGGCCAGGGATGGGTTCCAAGCAACTACATCACGCCAGTTAACAGCCTGGAGAAGCATTCCTGGTACCATGGGCCTGTGTCCCGCAACGCTGCCGAGTACCTGCTGAGCAGTGGGATCAACGGCAGCTTCCTGGTGCGGGAGAGCGAGAGCAGCCCCGGCCAGCGCTCCATCTCCCTGCGCTACGAGGGTCGGGTGTACCACTACCGGATCAACACTGCCTCAGACGGCAAGGTGCGCACCAGGCCTGCTGGGGTGGGCGGGTGGTGGTCAGTCCTCTGCCAGGAGATCCGAGAGCTTCTGCCTGGATCTGTAGGTTGCTGCGCAAAGCTCCTGCAGGGTGCTTCAGTAATCGCTGAAGGAAACCACCGGTATCTGTTCGTGGCCTTAGGCAGACCCTTTGATTGACATGGGAATCTGTGGAGCTGGTGTCCTGCTGAGGTTCGGTAGTGTCTTAACATAGAAGGGCTGTCTGTTGCGATTCAGCTACTTCTTAAGACTCTTCCTGCCGGGTGTGGTGGTACACACCTGTCATCCCAGCACTTGGGAGGCTGAGGCAGGATGATAACAGGTTCAAGCCCAGCCTGGGCTACAAAGATAGTTCAAAGCCAGCCTGAACTACATAGGGAGACCCTGTCTCAATCAATCAATCAATCAATCAATCACTTCCATTTTAAAACATTTTTTATAATACTTCATCCTCAATTTCAAAAAATTAAGGTAAATGAACACATTGATATGATAGCACCTCCTGCATAAGTTCAGCCTGTGGCTTTCCTGTGGATGAAATCACACTTTGAGGGGTGTGTGTGTAGGCGTGTGCAAGCTTACACGGTTGTTTTTTTTTTGGTGGAACTGGGGATTTGACTCAGACCCTTGCACTTGCCAAGCAAGCACTTATTCTACTGAGCCATCTCCCCAGCCCAACCGTCTTTAAATGAAAGCGGCATACGATACCCTAGTAGCTCTAAACCCACTTGGTTCTGTAAAGGAGTCAGCATGTAGGATCTGCAGTCGCTCTGGAAACTGCCCTTAGAAGTCCCTGGAGGCAGGAGAGGCGCTAATGTTCCCTGAGTCCTGTGGCTCATAGGTGCGCACCTGGCCATCCGCCTTTCGACCTTCCCTGGTCCTCTGCAAAGATATTGATGTCATCTGCATTTGTGCGTGAAGCATGTTGCCCGAGATCGCAAAGAGAGTCACGGGTGACCAGGCTGGGACCCTGCTGTCCACTCCACTGCTCCGGGGCTCCAGCACAGGGCAGTGCAGATAGGCAGCAGCGCAGCAGTCCGGCCAACACGTGCATTTTCAAATAATGCATAATGTACACTTGTGCTCTTAAACCAATAGGACAGGGCTGGTGAGATAGCTCAGTGGACTGAGCACCTGCGTGGGCGAGCATAAGGGCACCAGTGCCACGCCGGCCCCGCCCCCAGGTGCACTGGGCCAGCAACTGAGTCCAGGCGTGGAAGCACATGCCTGTAATCCCAGTGCTGAGGAGGCTGAAAGCGGAAGGATCGCTATGAGTTTGGGCTGCGTAGTAAGATCCTGCACACACAAGAAAACAGTAGGACAAAGCAAATCATGTCAAGAGTAGTTTACTCGTAACTCAGTTCGCCTGCCCAGTGGCAGCCACTGTCCCCAGTGCATGTCTCACCTAGCTGCTGCTCCCCAGTGGCACCTGCCCTATTTGGGAGCGCACTGCTCCGCTGCTCTGTGTGCAGTGCAGACGCATGTGAGAGGAGTTGCTAGCGCTGACTCCGCTGTCCACGCCTGGGTAAATATTGGAGGTCTTCCCCTCAGACATTGTACACGTCTGATGTCTCACAGACAACATATGACAGCGCCTGTTTCCCTGTGCCCGTCTCAGCAATGTCATCTGACTTGTCGGGACATCTTTGTCACTCTGATTGGTAAGGAAGCTTATCTCGCCTCTTACTGAATTCATCTTTTCCTGCATATAGAAACAGGCCGTATTTGCAGAGGTATTCGGGCCTGGCGGTCCTATGCTTGCTCGCCTTGCTGCTGTTTGCCCACAGGCCAGGACTGGATGGCACGGGGTGCCCCGCGGTGTGTTCCAGTGCCTGCAGGCCGAGGCTCCCTTCTTCTCTGTAGCGTTTTCCTGGCTGGCTCCATACATTTGTGTGTGCTGCACAGACCTGCGCAGGCCTCTCCGAAGCCCCAGGGGCATCTCTGGCTCTGCGCCCTCGCAGGCGTCTGCGGTGCGCCATTGTGGTGTGTGCACAGCACAGCCTGCTGTGGAAGCGTAATGAAAGGGGTCCCCGTGGCCTGCAGCCTGGGTCGTTCTCCAGGCATGGAGCCAGGTCTCTCCTTCTGTGGGACAACACTGGGGCGGCGATGCTTTGAAAGTCTTTCGACTGCAAGGTGCCTCTCCGGTCACAGTCACAAGGGTGCACCCCATTTGCGAGCCGGCAGCCTGCTTCCGTTCTGTGCCCGTTCTGTGGCAAGTCGGGCTGCACCAGGAGAATCGCTGGAGGCTCACACTGAACGGGATAATGGTGTCTCTTCCCTGGAGTTGTTGAATCAGCAGCCTTGGGACAGATGCAGGCAGGCGTGACCCAGTTTGATAACTCCTAGCAGGGGTTGATCTGCAATGCTGTGCAGAGGGGGAAGGAAAGGACCATGCATAGGATGCATGTTTGAGATTCAGCTGCAGAAGCAGCAGGTGGGGTGCTGAGGCACACGGCTGTCATCGCAGTACTCCAGGAGGGTGAGGCAGGAGGATCATGAGTTGGAGCTCAGCCTGGGCAATTCAGCAACATGGTGAGACCGTGTCTCAAACAAAATGAAAACAGCTAGGGAAGTAGCTCACCACAAAGGCATGGAAGCGGTTCCCAAACCATCTGGGAACAGAAGGGAGGGTGGAAGAGGGCGGGACAGCGGGGGAGAAAGGAAAGCCAACCCCTGTGTCCAAGAGGGTCCCTCCATGTGTGCACGGGCCTCACTGGGTCAACAGCCCCCATCAGGCTTTCCCAGGCACTTGGCCTGCCTGCCCCTCCCTGACAGGGACGCCCCTCAGCCATGTAAGTACCTGGAGACTCCTGCCCTCCTGGGCTGCTCCTGTTGGGAAAGGCCATGCTGCTGGGCTGCATCAGGTAGGATCCTAGACCTGGAATGAGGGAACAGTGTCAGGATGGGGCGGAGCTGCAGCTCCGTGGGCTCTGTAGGGCTTCGTACTGAGAATGCATCTCACATGGCATAGTTTTGATGCAATCCTATTTGGATTTCTAAGGGTAAAAATTCAGATTGCTGGGAGGGGCAGGCTGGGCTTGACTAAGCTTGCTTCTTCTTTTCAAATCAGCTAAGCTTTAGAAAACAAGTCAGTGGGGAAGATTCTTCTGCTGGATCCCCAACGATTGCATTCTGCCTCCACCCTCCCAGCACTCATTTCTCTCTCTCTTGTTCTGAGCTTTTCAGCAGTGGTCATGGGCCACCAGTGTAGGACCCACGCTGGGACCTTTGAGCTGGGCTTTTGAAAGAGCTGAGGTCAGACTGAGCCTTTGCCATTTGCTAGCAGTCTGGTGCAGAGATGAGAAGGCTTCCCATACCTGGGACATGGCTGTCTCCCTGTGCTTTCCCTACTGTTGCAGAATTAGGGCTGACACCCCACCACCCGCCTGACTGTCCATCTGCGACTCGCCCATCTCTGCAAGGTACTGCCGCCATGCCCCCAGTCCCTGAGCACCTTTGGGTGTGGCCAGCATTCCTGATGCGCAGGGCACGGTGCCCAACATGCCCTGCTTACAGGCCGTGAGGTCTGACTTGGCTCACGGTTTCAGGGGCTGCAGTCTGTGTTTGGCTGGCTGCATGGAAACGTCATGCAGAAGGGCCCAGAGGAGCAGCTCTGCTCAGTCCTTGGCTGCTGGGAAACAGGCCTTGGGCCATAAGGGGTGCACCCCAGAGACCCCAGGTGCGTTCAGCTTGATCTGGATGAACCTGCAGATTGGCACAGCACTCCCATGATCCAGCGCCCCTCTTGGTACCTCTTTGTCCATCAAGTGAGCCACCAAGATTCACCGGCAGCCTGCCAGTCTTTCCTTTCCTCACGAGGTGCCTGCTGGACATTTATTTTTTGTGTACTGAAGTGACAGGTACAGGTTGACAAGAGCAGAAGCTGGGCATAGGCTTTGGCCAAGGTGACAAGAAGGGCTGGGTGGGTGGGTGGAGCCTCTTGAATTTCTGAAGTTCATGCCACCCGCAGAGTGGCCCCAGACACAGGCATGCTAGCTAACAGAAGCACCTGAAGTCCAGTGTGTCATCCCCCACCCGCCCCCGGTCTCTGAGCAGCTCAGGGTCCCCTTGCTTCTAGGCCAGCCTCCAGAGCAGCGTGTCAGACGTGGCACTCAGGGGCTGCAGCAGCCACAGCACATGAGCGTGAGTCCACCTGGTGCAGGCACGGGGCCGTGGGCAGGAGAGCCGGTCCTGGAGTTTGACAGGTGAGGCGGCGGCAGCCCGGGCACCTTGCACAATGAGGTGCCACCAGTCACAGCGCTAACTTCACTGTCCTTTGAGCACCACCACCCAGTTGTTCATAGTAAAATGTTCCTCAAAACTAGAGCTAATCACCAGAGTAGACAGTAGGAGAAACGTGGGGAGGATGACTGGAGTGTGCAGTGCGCTTGAGGGAGGTTGGGCTTTATAGGGTCTCACTGTGTAGCTCCAGCTGGCCTTACACTTGCTGCACAGCCCAGGCTGGCCTTCAGGTACAGTGATCCTCCTGCCTTAGCCTCCGGAATGCTAGGATTACAGGTGTGTGCTGCTGTGAGCAGCAGAATTTTTTTTTTTTTTTTAATGTATTTGGTACAGGGTCTCACTATGCAGCTAGAACTTGTGGTGATCCTGCTGTTTTCAGCCTCCACAGTGCTGGGATAACAGGCGTGTGCCACCACGGCTAGTCTCGGTGGCCAACTCAGTGCTCCAGGGGCGGGGCCAGTGCGGCATGTGGTGCTGGGATGGAACCCTGCTCCCTGTGCATGCCTAAGCAGGCACTTAGTTCGCTGAGCTATCTCACCAGCCCAGAAATTTTCTAGTAGACTTTTTAAAAAATATGTGTTTGAGATACATAAGGAATATTCTTTATATATAATCTTAAGTCCTTTTTGCTTCCTGTCTTTAAAAGGTCGGCCTCCATGTTTTATATCATCTGTCTTTTATTTTGCTCTTCGTTCATGCTTTGAGTTTCTCATACAAAAGAAGCCAGCTGACACTTAATCTTCCCTGTCAGGTCTCTTTCACTGAGCTGTGTGGTCTCAAGGCTGATTCATTTTCCTACAGATGATTCAAGGTTGCTCTTCTTTATGGCTGAGTAGTGCTCCGTTGTGCTCATGCACAATCTCTTCCGTTCATCTGCTGATGGACATGTAGGCTCTCGCCAAGATCCAGCTGTTCTGGGTTGTGGCGCTGTAACTGTGGATCGCGTGGATCATTGCAACATAAGAACGTCAGCTCTCGGGAAGACATGCAGAAGAGGTGTAGCTGGGTTGGGTGAAATTTCTGTTTTAGCTTTTTGAGGAATCTGCACACTGGTTTCTCTAGTGGCTGTTCACTCTCCCTGCCTGCCGACAGCAGGCGTGTGTTCCTTTTCCTCATGGCCTCACCAGCATTGGCTGTCTTTTGAGTTTGTGATGATGATTGTTCTTTCCAAAGCAAGATGAAATTGCATTGTTTTGATTTTTATTTTCTAATGAGCTTAAAACACTGAACATCTTTTCCAGTGTTTATTCACTTTATGTACTACTTTATCTGAAAAGTGTCAATTCAGTTACCTGTTCCTGGTGATGCTGCTGCTTGCTCTATTCTGCATAGCTACTTCTGTACCAGTAGCACGCTGGTTTTTAATCCCCATAGCTTTATAATGTAATTTGAAATCCAGGATTGTGATACCTCTTGCTTTGTTTTTATTACCCAGAATTCCTTTTGTTTCTGGTTCCATATAAATTTTAGAATTGTTTATTCTAGTTCTGTGAAAAGTGCTGTTGGTACTTG
Source organism: Tympanoctomys barrerae (assembly GCA_002564285.1). Lineage (NCBI taxonomy): Eukaryota > Metazoa > Chordata > Mammalia > Rodentia > Octodontidae > Tympanoctomys > Tympanoctomys barrerae. Next base: position 3,300 of record NDGN011522712.1, on the reverse strand, counting down.
GATTGGGATGGCATTAAATCCATCTTATCCATTTGGCTAATGCAGGTATCTTGGCTGTTGGTTCTGCATGTCCACAAATAGGGACATCTTTTCTGTTTTCTCGCGTCCTCTTCATTAATGGTCTCTTTTGAAGATCCTATAGTTTATCTTGTTGATGTTTTCTTCCTTGATTAGGTTCATTTCTAATTACTTAATTTCTTAAAGCTATTATGAATGAGATTATTCTCAGAATTTCTTTCTCAATGGTTTCATTATTGATGTATAAAAATGCTATTGATTTTTTGTATGTTGGCTTGTATTATGTACTTTGCTGAGTTTATTAGTTCTAGGGGTCTTTTGCTGGAATTTTTTGGGTCTCTGTGTAAAAGATCATGTCATCTGCAAATAAGGAGCTTGCTTCCTCCTCCCCTCTGCATATCCCTCTTGTGTCTTCCCCTTGCCTGATTGCCCCAACATTTAACATTTCAGCTTCTGTACTGAGAGTGGAGGACTTTGTCTTGTTTCTGATTTTAGAGCAAAACCTTTCAGTTTCTCCCTGCTTAATGGGATGTTGACAGTGTAGTTGTCATAAGTGGCTTTTGTTAGTTTGAATAAAGTCCTTCTATGCCTATTTTCATCAGAGTTTTTATTATGAATGGATGTTGGGTTTTGTCAGAGGCTTCTTGCCCCTCTTCAGATGCTTGTGTGATTTTTGTTCTTACTTGTTTTTATGTGATGCATTCTGTTAGGCCTGTGCCCGTACGAAAGTCTACCGGGTCATCACACGGCAAGTTAGCTTGGCCAACCCAAGACCATGGTGAGCCGTTCCTAGACTGACTTTCACATTCATCCCGCTGCTTAACTTCCGCTTCCTCTTTTGCTTTTCCACATGCGCCACGCCCTCCCCGTCAGTGCTGGTTAGGATACTACCCTCCTCCAAACTCCACCCCCAGCCCAGCCAGGTAAGTTCGTTGTCTCCCTGCCTCCTCTCCCAAGGGTTCTTGCTTCCCTTCAGTAGTCCTCCCACGCTGAGCAGCAGAAGCTTTCTTCTCTCCCGCTTGTCATTCACACCAGATGAAGGCACCTTGCACATTTGTTTATTTTTATTTATTTATTTATTTTATGTATTAGGACAGGGTCTGCATGGTCCCACTACATAGATCAGACTCATAGTGGTTCTCTTATTTTCAGCCTCCCAAGCACTGGGATTACAGACACACGCCACCATACCCAATCTCAATCTCAGTCATGGTCCCAGCACGTCCCGGGGGCGGGGGTGGCACAACACATGGGGGTTCCCCAGCTGCTGGGTCTGCCTAAGCAGGTGCTTTAGTCTGCTGAGCCATCTGGCTGGCTCTTCACATTTGTTTATTGATCTACATATGTTGAACCGTCCTTGAATCCCGGGGTGAAGCCAGCTTGGTTATGATATGTGATCTTTTCAGCAATTTGTTGTATTCTGCTTGCCAGTATCTTGTTGAGGGTTTTTCTGTGGAAGTTAATTAAGGAGATTAGGCTGTAGTTGTTTGTTTGCTTGCTTTTTGTCCCTTGTCTGGTGTTGGTATTGGGATAATGCAGGCTTCCAGGAGTGAGCTGGGTAGTTCTCCGTCCCTTTCCATTTCACTGAAAAGTTGGAGTGTAGGGATTAGCGCTTCCCTGAGGTGCCGCTGGGATTCTGCAGCCCACGCACTGGGCACTGGCCCTGTCTTTGTTGGTTGGGTTTTTATTACTGCTTCTAATTCACTCCCTGCTATTGGACTCTTCAGAGTTTTTTGTGTCTTCTTGGCTGCTCAGTTTTGATAATTCTTGTGTGTCTAGGGATTTCTCCATTTCTTGTAGGTTCTCCAATTGGAATAAAAGTTTTTGAAGTAGTTTCTTACAGTGCTCTGGATTTTGGTGGTATCAGTTGTGATTTTGCCTTTTTCATTTCTAACTACATTGATATAGGGGTTTTCTTTCCTTTTTTGGTTAAGTTTGACTTTATCAATCTTGTTTATCCTTTCAAATAACTAATCTTTTGATTCATTGACCCCTCTATTGTTTTCTTTGTCTCAATTTCATTAATTTTTCTTTCTTTCTTTCTTTCTTTTGTGTGTGTGTGTGTGTGTGTGTGTGTGTGTGTGTGGAACCGGGGATTGAACTCAGG
>NDGN011522710.1:2041-43632 GCA_002564285.1 Tympanoctomys barrerae | reverse complement strand
ACATGCCAGCCAGCCCCGCCCCCTGGTGGGCTGAGCTGGCCACACACACAAAATAAATAAACATAAAATAAATAAATAAATCTCAGGAGCAGACTATTGTATGTCCATCAACAGGTGAATGGATTAAAACAAGCGTGGTATTTGCAAATGATGGAGCACCACTCTGCCACAAAGAAGGATAAACTCGAGTCATCTGTAGGAAAATGAAGGCGCCCCGAGATGTAATTTTCTTTTCTTTTCTTTTTTTTGCTCCGAATGCCTTCAGGGCAGGTGTGGCTGCCTTGCGTCGTGGGGATCGAACCCCAGCGACCTGAGCCTGACTGCTTTGTTGAAGCAGCCACTTAGAGAACTGAGCTAAGGGGCAGGCCCCCATGAGACATAATTTTCAAGGAATCAAGGAGACACATAAGCTTAAACACTGCATGGTTTCTTTCACATGAGAAACCCGAAGTATAAAAAGCAAAGTAAGATAGGGAATAAGAGGGAGTCTGAAATTTTGCAAAAGAGGAGACCAAAGGATGGAAGGAGGGGGAGAGGAGGAGAGGTAAGCAGATGGAAAACAGTCCCGCTGTGTCACCTTAGGTGCTGGGACCTACAGAGCTGGCTGCTCTACTTCCTTTGTCCAGGCCTGCCTCTTTCCTGGTGGTGTTGGGGCCACCTTTTCTTACCAGCTTCTACATGTTCTTGTCACATAATAAAATGCAGTACACGGCCTTCTGCGCGCACCAACTCACTGTTCAGCACACTCCCAGCGCCTGCTGGCCTTGCGAGAGCTCGTCCTCCCCGGCCTCTCACATGGGCCAGGAGCCTGGCGAGCCCCGGGAGCTTTCCGAGGTGTTCTCTCGCCCACGCCAGCCTGGGCACAGTACGCATGCTGAACTGTTTAGGCTGGCGCTGTGATGCTTGGGTGGGATCTGGACCCTGGAGAGCTGCCCTTCCTGAGGGAGGAGAACAGCATGCGCGGCGGCTGTGTGAGGGGCAGGACGGCCTGTGTCCGTGTACCTGGCCAGTCAGCGCTTCCCGGGGCTCAGGTCTGCAGGCATCCAGGCACGCAGCCCCAGGAGCCGCAGGCGGAGTAGCTGCTTCCTTGCTGTCCTCCCCGCCTCCCACGCCACCCCAGCAGCATGCCCACCAAGAACAGCGCTGTGTGCTCTGACCTCTGAGGAGGGCCCAGGTCCTGTTCAACCGGCGACAGAAGCTGCACACCAGGGAAGGCATTGCAAAGAGGCAACAGGGACGGATGGGGTGAGTCCTCAAAGGACACAGCTCTCACCTTCATGCGGTCGTACTTGTCGTCCACGTCCTGCAGCCAGGAGATAAACTGGCGGGCATTGAAGCGATCTCGCACCGACTTGTTCTCATCCCCCTGGGGAAAAAGCCAAGTTCTGAGGAAGCCCGAGCCAGGAAGGGACCTGCCCACACATGCTGGCTTCTTAGGGACAACAGGCGCCAGGCTGTAACCCAGGAGCTGTGCAGTGTTAACATCCAGGCTGAGGGCATGGCCCCCCCTTCCTCACCCGCCCCGGGAGGCTGCTTCCCACAGGGAGGGCTGAGCAAAGACTCAGGAGCCTTGTCGCCTGGTCTGCAGGCTCCTGCGAGCATCTCTTTCAACTCTTTCCCTTTGCACAAACTGGAGTAACCGATGTTCTTTGAAAAGGGTGTATGAGGGACTCAACTGGCTGCCCTGTCCACCTTTACAGCCTCGGATGCCCACTTCCTTGTCCAATCTTGTCCTCACTGAACCAGCCTGCTCTGGTGGAAGCTCCAGGGTGACGGCATGCTCAAGCTGCAAGCTGGCTACCAGGGGCTCCAAGGGGGCTACCCTTGGCCTCGGCACAGAGTGCCCAGGCCCACCCCAGGGCGCTTCCAGAACGGGCTGCAGCCCAAGACACTTCTCTGACCTTCAAAGGCAACCCAGGAAATTACTAACTCATGGTTTTCTTTCCAATGGATGGAAAAAGCAAAACTTCTCGATAGCTCAGCCTTAAAAGAACACCTGCTAGCAATCGCTTTGCTGTACTGATCTGCTCGTAGGTACAGAATGGGAGAAGGAAGCATCCAGCCCCTCGGGGTAGAGATCTTTAGAGCAAGCCCACACCCCAAGGCCCAGGCCACAGAAGAGACTGCGGGCCACACGGCCCCGCCACAGACACGGGGGTGCACGAGCTCCAGGAAGAACTCCTGGGGCCAGGTGCTGCTGGCACAAGGCCCACATGCAGCAGGGCAAGCTAGGGGACACCTCCGAGTTCTGGCCTGTGCAGCTCCACCATGTCGCACACCTATCCTGGTTCCCACAGTGGAGAGACCTTAGCCCACCTAGGCCAGTAGCCACAGGCTCTGCAGGAGCCACCAGCTGCTCCTCAGGAAGTTTCAACAGAAACAGAGTTGCGGCCGCCCACATGGGGAGGAGGAAGAGCAGCTGTGCTCCACACGTCCTCCCCCTGGTCCTCCCCTGACTCCAGGGCTCCTGCCCTTCCTGTGGTTACAGGCAGACCGCTGCCCCTCGGGGATGCAGTGTGCCACGACCAGCTCAGGGCAGGGTGCGTGCAGGGGACGCCTTGCCTTCTGCTGTACTGTCTGGCAAGTAAGGCCTCTCTGGCTCTTCTTGCAAGGGAGGTCCTGGGTGAAGGGCAGGTGTGTCCCGGTCACAGCCACCCACCTGGCTTTCCAAAGGCATGTTATAGACCTCAGAGTCCAGCAGCATCGTGCAGGCACTGAAGGGCACCGCCTGGTTGGCAATGGTCCGGGCTGCCCGGCAGTGGACGCGCAGAATCTCTTGCTCACAGGACACGATGAGCTTCTCCTGGGGGCAGAGGCACAGGGTGAGCCTGAGCACCCGGTACCGGGCCCTCATTCCTGGGCCTCGTCTTACCCGCTCGATGCTATGCTGCAGGCGCAGCTTTCCCCGAACAGCTTCCTGCTGCTTGAAGAGCTCCTTCAGGGGCTCCGCCAGGGAGGGCGGGGGTGCAATCTGCAAACCGAAAGGAGAGCAGTCAGCGGGCATGTGGGGCGACCCAGACCAGGAGCCTGCTGGGGCACACGTGTCCCCAGGCTCCAAGACGGCAGTGTGAAGGCAACAGTAAGGAACGGAGCAGAGTGCCTCTCTGTGGCCTCCTGTCCAGGAGTGTTGTGGCAGCCAGCCCAGGAGGGCCAGGAGGGCAGCAGCCTGCCATGTCCCGCAGAGGCCCAGAGGCTGGACAGCGGCACTGCTGGACTCCAGCTACATCAAGCCCCTCTCAGGCGAGCAGGAACACCACAGAGGAGAGGCAGCAGAGAGATGTAACAAGCCTGCCACTCTGCCCTGAAGGGCCCAGGAGCCGACGGCAGGGCTGAATGAGGCAGAGCTCGGGCAGGCTGCACCCGAGCCGCAGCGCAGAGGCTGGAGGGGCAGCACCACTGATGGCAGAGCTCGACGAGTCACTGCAGAGGAGGCGACGAGCACAGTGGAGCCACCTCGGATGCTGCCTTAAAGGGCAAAGGCTGGAGGGAAGGACACATACGGGATCTGAGCAAGCTGCAGAGGGAGACACAGTGCCTCAGCCCCCACCATGCAATGCCCCAGTGCACACACCTGGGAAGGCAGCATCCCCCACAACCCTGCCACCCGTAGGCGCTGGAAATCCCCTGGAAACTAAACTCTGGGGACTTTACACTTCAGACACTAAGATCAGATCAAAGCAAAAGCTTTGGCAATGTGTTCAGTCTGCAAAATGTGCTCATTCAGCCCTTGGTGGCAGTGGTGGTCTGTGTGTCCCCAGCACTAAGTTCTCTGAGGAGATGTGGCATGCCTGGGCGGTGAGGCCTCTGCACGAGGAGCTTGGCGCAGGAGCATCCCACCTTCCACCCAACCTGTGGGGGAGAAAGCATGGGGCCTGGTGCCGCTGCAGTCCGGGAGGAGGCTGCGCAGCTCCTGCACCCTCTGGCCTGCCCAGGAGTGGCACTTCCCTGCAGTGGCTGAGAGGCCCGATGCTCCTGGCCCTGACCACCTCATCTGTGGGTGACATGACCACACTAGCCAAGAGCTAGCTACGTGGTAGGGGTTCAGCAACTGTTTCCTCCATTTTTGAAATGAAAGTTATCTAATTTAGATTGGACCACAGGAAGTACAGAAAGTCTTCCGGAATAGAGATCTTTTGAGTGCACTGGTCTGGGCCCAGCTCCTGTGGTCAAGAACATGGGCCGCCTGTTGGGCGCAAGCTGGGCACGCTCTTGGGCTCTCCATGGGGCCTGTGGGGAAAGCCCACCCTCTCGTGGGCACGGTGCTTCAGAGCTGTACTACCTGTTTAGGGAGGTACAGGCCCAGAATGCACCTTGGAAGGGCTGGGGCAGAGCAGATGCTGCAGCAGTGTCCTTGTTGCCAGCATGTGGAGCCAGCGGCAGAGGAAAAACAGCCTGTTCTATGAAGAAACTGTGCAGCAACAGGACCAAAGGCAGGCCAAAAGGCCTTGTCACCCCTGGGGTCCAGTCCCACGTGAGGGTGCGCTCTCTCTCTCTCTGCCAGGGGCAAGGAAGCTCCCTGCAGCACAGGGCTGAGGAGGGCCTGCTGGTGGGGATGTGCTGATGGCCGGGAGGGAATGGAGACCCACAGAAGGCCCGGGGACTTTGTACTCCAGAGCCCCTGGCTGGAGACCAGGGTCAGGCTGGGTGGAGTAGCAGTCACCCTAAAAGTCTGAGGAGAAAGGCAGAGCGGAGGACACAAGCCACTAAGTCAGACCACTCAGGAATGCAGGAAACCATACTGGCCCAAGTGGAGCTGGAAGGGAGCGCCAGCCTGCGGTGGCCTCTGAGGAAGAGGGGTGCTGTGCAGAGCCGTCGGGAGGAGGCAGCCCCGAGAGCGGACTCAAGGCTGGGTGTGTGGCACCAAGGAACGTGCTCCCTGGTAGCCTTGCAAGTGCTGACCCCGACAATAACAGCAAAGAGTGCCTGACACCTGCTGTGATCCTTCGTCCAGATGCCAGGGGACGCACTCACCACGGGGATGTGGAGCTTGCTGAGTGGCTTGCCGTCTAGAAGGTAGGACCCCGTGTAGGTGACGTACTCAGCATAGCACTGGGGCGCCTGTGGTGTGATGTAACAAAGGATCTTGCGCTTCTCTTCAATCTTCTTTCTGATCTGAAGGTACTCAAAGTACGGATTGGACCTGTCACTGTGATAGGGCTCGATGTCATCCAGCTTGATGGCATCCACAATGGCAGCCAGTGTCTGCTGGATGACCTCCCGAGTCTGTTGGGTAGATGTGTGCAGCTGCTGCTGCAGCTGCTGACTGGAGCGCTGGAAGCGGCGCTTGCGTGGGTGCTGGGCCTGGGTGTCCTCCTCCTCAGGGGCACGGGCCTTGGCACGGGAGGCCGGCGTGGGTGTGGGCTCCTTCTCCACAGGAGGCGTGCCCTGCTTGCTCTGACTGGCCAGCATCTGGGCCCGATTCCTGGTCATACGCTGAGGGACCTCCTCCACCCGGGGGGCTTTGGGGGCTTCGGCTGTGGGTCTGGGCTCTGGCTCTGCAGCTTCTGGCTGCATGCTATCTGGAGGGCTCTCGGCTGGAGGGGCAACAGAGGTGGCCTCTGAACTATCCTGGGCCTGTGGGGGGGCATCTTGGGTGGAGCCATCAGGGGCCCAGTGGGGAGCAGCTGAGGGGTCTTCAGTGCCCACCTCGTCTCCACCCTCTGGGGGAAGCTGTTCTGGAGGGGCAGGCACGGGTGCTGAGCTGGAGTCCAGATCCTCAGGGGTTTGCTCGTCCACCACTGCTGCTGCCTCCACGGTGGCTTCCAGAACCACATCCAGCTTTGGCTCCTCTGAGGGCTTGAGCTGGGCGGAGAGGCGGGGAGCAGCCTGCTCAGGAGGTGGGGTTGACTGATCCTCAGCCACAGCCGCAGGGCCATCCCCACTGCTATTGACCCCAAGGGGCACAGGGTGGGCCTCTCCTGAAGGAGCAGGGCTCCCTTCTGCAGGCTCTGTTTCAACTTCTGGCGCATCCTTGGGCTGGAGAGGAAGCTCCGGCAGTGAAAAGGGCCCCAGGTCCAGGTCGTCCTCGGTGCTGGTGAAAGCGTCGTGCCACGGCACGGGTTCCACCTGGCCGAGGGCAGCTAGGCCGTGGCTACTGTCCAGGAAGCTGCTCTCCAGAGCCCCAAGGGCCTCCACCTGGGCCACTGTGGAGACACAAGTGGGCTCAGGTGCCTGGTCAAGGGGGGTGTCTGGGAGTGGCTTGCAGCTGCTGAAGAAGGACTCCAGCCTGGCAGGGGCTGTGTAAGGCGTGGCTCCTTCGGGGGCAACAGGGATGGCTCCTACCCCATCATCTTTGACGTCCTCCAGGCCTGGCTCGGCAGCTGGCAGAGGGTAGGAGCCGGGAGACACAGGGTATTGGGGCTCTGCAGTGCTGAAGGGTCCTGAGGTGGAGGTGTGGAGGGACTCAGCAGGGCAGTAATGTCTTGGGGACTCTGGGAACCTCTGAGGGGACTTCAGTAGGAGGTCAGCACCCACAGGCCAGCTGACGGGGTTTTCGGAGGCACCAGTGACCAAGGAAGAAGAAAGGGCCTGCTCGGCAGCAGGGTGTGCCCACTCCACGGGCTCCTCGGTAATGACAGTGCTGAAGGGGCCCTCATCCAAGGGCTCCAGGTAGCTGGGCTCGGGGGGGATGATGGCGGCTGTAGCCTGCTGGTCCTCTGTGGCATCCAGGGGGAGGCCCAGGTCCGGGGGAAGGGCTCCCTCTGCAGCTGGGGCTAACAGCTCACCTCTTGCAGGAGAGGCTTTTGCTGGTAAACCAGAGAAGATGCCCTCAGGGGAGGGCGTGGTACTAACTGTGGAGGCAGGGGGGCAGTGCAGTGCATCCACCTTGGGTGAGGGGATGCCATAGTCTGGGGAGTAGTACCCTGGGGACAGGCAGGTGAACTTCTCCGTGGGGACAGGCGGGAGTGCAGCCTTGTCCTCTAGCAGGTGTTGCACAGGGGAGTCGAAGCTAGAGGCTGCAGGGACACTCTGCTGCCTGAACAGCTTGTCTCCAACGGTGAACTCCTCCTCGGGGGTCCTCCTGATGTCCACAGAGATGGAACGGTACAGGTTGGTGGAGACAGGCCTTGTGGGGGTGTGGCCCGGGTTTTCAGAAACCCCGCTGGAGGCCATGGAGAACCTGTCAAAAAACGGTGGCGAGCAGGCGCTGGTGGACGTGGCAGAGACAGGCAATGAGTGCTGGGAGTCCGCACAGTCAAACACCAGATCAGGGTAGTCGTCAGCACTGCAAGACGGTGTCCTGGGCGTGTGCATCACCTCCTCGTAGCTGGGGCACGACACCACTGAGGTAGGGGTAGGCACCCCGGTGGGCCGGCTCTGCTCAGGCCGGGGCGAGGCAGGCAAGACCTCCTTGAAGGGTGGCCCTGCCAGCCAGTCTCTGCACTCTGCCCCGGGCCCGGGCTTGCTCTCGGTGGTGGGCGGCGTGGGAGTGCAGTCCTTGAGCTTCTTCTCTTTCAGGGGAGGCTCTGGCCCCAGGGGCTTCTTAGGGGGGACGTCCAGGCTCTTCTTGCGCCCATCGTCAGTGGGCTTTGTCTTGTCCTTGAGCTTGGGGTCCCCAGACCTGTGCCTCATTTTCTCCATCTGCTTCATGCGCTCCTTGTGACGCTTGTGGCGCTCCTCAATCTCCAGGTCCTTCTGGGACAGCATCCTCTCGAAGCTCGTCATCATCAGGTCGCCATCTCCCAGGAGCTTCTCCCGGGGCCGGGCGTCCTTCTTTCCCAGGTCTCTGGCCAGCGGCAGCTTGTCATTCCCATTGCTGATCTTCACCGAGTCAGCCTTTTCTCTCTCTGAGTTCTCCCTGAGCTTGTCCTTCAGCTTGGCCTCACTGAGTTTCAGGCTTTCGTCCCTGGACTTCTCCTTGAAGGAGATGGGAGGGTTGTCCTTGTCTTTGGCTGCAGGCTTTGGCTCGTCCTTGTGGTGTTTGAGGAACCCGTCTGTGTGCTTCTCCCGGTGTTTCTCCTTCTCATCTCTCCATTTCTCCCTGTGCTTCTCTCTCTTCTTCTTCTCCTTCAGGATGCTGATGGTACTAGAGCCGTAAGGCTTCAGTTCCTTTTCTATCTTCTTGGAAGTTTCCCTCTCAGAATCGTTTCTCTCTTTCTTGTCAGAGGAAAATATCTCAATGGTCTTCTCCGCCTCCTCGTCCACATCAGCTCTCACGGTGTAGGTGGCCCCGTAGGCCTCTGCATCCAGGAAGTCCTTCTCGTACTGGCTGGAGTCCTTCCTGGTGGCCCCATCCTTATAGTCCTCGCCCTTCTCCTTCTTCTCAGCCTTCTCCTTCTTGGCTTTCTCACGGTCGTGGCTCTTCTTGGAGGAGGACGAGGAGTGCCTGTGCCTCTCTTTCTCCCTCAGCTTGTCTGAGAGGCAGCTCTCTCTGGCCTTGTCATCAGGTGGCTCTGAGAAGGACACCTCCAGCAGGGAGCTCAGGCCGGGCTCCTGGCCGCGGTCTGTGAAGCTGTCGGACGAGACCTCACTGACCTTGTCATTGGAGTCCTCTCGGTACTCATGCAGCGCCTCCTCCTCCAGCTTCTCCAGCAGGCTCTTCTCCGCCTCGGTACCCCGCGAGCCCTTTCTCTCTTTGGAGTGTTCCTTCTCTGCTTTCTCCTTGTGCTTACTCTTGGCCCTGTCCTCAGTCGAGTGCTTCTTCTCCACCTTCTCAGGGAGCTTCTGCTTGTTCTTCTTTTCCTGGGTGGAGTCGACTGAAGCCCTGTCTTTCCTGTCCTTGTATCTCTCCACACACTCCTTGTCCTTCCTCTCTCGGTGCTTCTCAAAGGTCTTGTCCTTCTTGTCCCGGCCGCCTTCGGCAGCTGTTCGGTCCTTCTTCTTCTCTTTGGGCTCTTTATCTCTGGGCTTCTCTGCATGCTGCCGGTCGGAGGAGGACTTCCGGTGTCTGTCTGAGAGATGTGGCTCTCTCCCGTCTTCCTTGTCCTGGAGACTGTCCGCCCTCTGCGTGTCCCCGGCTTCCCCGACCTTGAACCCGCTGGACATGTAGTCATCTTTTTCATCTTCACTTTCATCGGTGAATATGTCTGCAATGTACCAGCTCTTCTCTTTTCCTTTCTTTTCATCTTTTTTTTCGGAGAAGTCTTCAGAGAGAAGTCCAGGGAACAGCCTCTCCTTCTTCTCTCTTGCTTGGTCAAGGGATGCTTTCCTCTCTTTGCTGTGGGCCTCTTTATGCTTTTCCTTGCCATCTTTCTTTTCTTTGAAACATTTATCAAGTTCTTTGTCTTTCTGACATTTCTCAAGGAGGGACTTCTCATTCTTGTCCCTGTCTAGTGCCTTGTCTTTGTATTTTTCAGCCCGCATCTTCTCCTTCCTCTCCTTTTCGAGGCTGTCCTTCCTTTCTTTCTCTCGCGCAGCATGGTGCCGTTCCCAGGGCTCTAGACCCTTGGCCAGGTCGCAGTCTGGCTTGTCCCTGAAAGAGCTCTCACAGCCACAGTCCTTCAAGTCCTCTCGATGCGCCTCCTCAGGCCGGAGGCGGGTGTCCTTGCGCTCCCGGGACCCATCCAGGCCATCTCTGCGGTCCCGCACGGCCTCAGCAGCCTCCCTCCTCCTCTTGTCTTTCTCAGAGAGGTAGCTGGGGATGCCTTTGTGCTTCTCCATCTGGTCCCTTCTCTTCTCGGAGTTCTTGTCCAGATAGTCCCGGTCTTTCTTGCGGAAGAAGGAGTCTCTGAAGTCCCGCTTCTCCCGGGCTCTGCTGTCACGTTTCTTCTCCTTACTGTCCTCCTTCACTGTCTCTAAGATGAGCTTGGCCACAGAATCGCTCTTGATGTCTCTATAGTCTGTCACAGGGGAGTCCCAGCTGTCCTCCCCTTTGAAATCAAAGGAGGAGTCGGACAGGTCAGAAAACCACCTCTCCTGCTGATCATCGGAAAGGCTGAACTTGGAGTCCTCGGTCTCCAGAAACTGGGCTTTGCTGCAGTACTCGTCGAATGCTGCATCGTCCCTGTAGCCCTTCTCCTTCCGCGGCTTCTCCTTCTCCTTGCAGGGCCTGTCTTCTTTCCCGTCACTCTTCTTCTCCAGCCTCGAGGGCCGGTCTCTGGACCTTTTTTTCCTCTCCTCTTTGTACAGCCTCAGCTTCTCCTCTTTGGGGGACTTCTCCTTCATGGCCTTCTCTCTCTCTGCTTTGCTGGAGCGGTCTTTGTCTTCCCGGAAAGACCTGCCGATGTCTTTGGCCCTCTTGAGTGACTTCTCGTCTTTTGAGACCTTGAGTATCTCTTCCTTGAAGATCCACTCCTTGTCTTCTGACCTTAGCTTGCCAAGTTTCTCTTCTTTCTTAAAATGGTCTCGGTCGTGCTTCAGCACTTTGAGCTTATTTTCTGTGGAAATGTCGCTGTCTAAGAGGATGGCCTTATCCGACTTCTGCTTGGAGTCCTCATACTCATATGTAAAGCTTTTCAGTTTAATTTCCTGACTCACCGAGCATTGTCCCTTCTCCTTGTTTTTGTGTTTGTGTTTTGTCTTATGCTTCTTGACAACCTTTCCCTCCTTGTCCAGCTTGGGGACAGCGCCCTCCGTGCTGGGGTGGCAGGCGCCCCTCTTCTCCAGCGGCGCACTTGGGAGACTGCCTCTCTTGCGGAGCTCCTGCTTCCTGCGGGCAGGTTTCAGGGACTCCACGCTGGAGCCTTCCGAGGGGCAGTCTGACTCACTGGTCAGCCCGGTCCGCGAAGAGTCTGACAGAGAGCTGACCTCGGACCAGGCGGGAGAGGAAATGGCTTTCCAGCTGTCCGTGCGCCAGTGCTTGGCATGCTGGTCACTGTGGTTGGTGCCGTGCTTTGGGGCTGTGGTGCTGCCATGGGAGGAGGTGGAGGAGGCCGACAATGAGCTAAACAGGGAGGGGTCCTTCAGCACCAGTGGGGACCCCTTGAGGCAGCCTGTGCTCTCCACCGAGTCCCCATCATCCTCCTCACTCTCAGAGGACTCACTCTCCGACTCGGAGGAACAGAACTTGTCATTTCTCTTTCCGAACCGAACTTCTTTGCTCTTTGTTTCTTTCTTTCGCTTCTTTTTCACCTTGCTTTTTTCTTTTTGCTGCCTGGAGTTGGAGGGCTCCCGTACCTTGCTGCTGGGCAGCATGGAATGCGTGGACAGCCTCAGCTTCTCCCCAGAGCTGACAGCGAGGCTGGCGTCCTCCTCATCGGAAGTGTCTGACAGGATACGATGGGTCGCTTTCTTTGGTGCAATCGCATTGTTTTTAGTGTAACTCTTAACTTCCATTTTGGGAATTGAAATGAAACTGTTTGACTTGGTCTCCTTCCTGTAATCCTTCTTCAGCAAGTGCTTGTCGTCCACTGGGGGGACCCTGTCCTGCTCATCATCCTCGTCAAACTCATACTCATCCTTGACAGGAGTCACAGTCTTCTGTGGCTCTGGATTCTTGGCCTTCAGCTTCAGGCCTTTCTCAAACTCAGAGTCCGTGTTATTGCCATCGACTGAGCTAGATGGTGCAAACGATGGGGCATCCTCCTCCTCAGAGCTCTCTGTTGGGACAGGAAGGAAGAGATCAGAATGCTCCTCAGAAGGGGCATGGAGCTGAGCAGCTATAGGACCCCAAGGAGACGGGCAGATAGCCCGCTTCTGGAGAAGTGCTCCCCTTGACCTGGTGCCGTCTGAGGCCAGCCTTTGGTGGAGAGTCCAGAGTGGCCTAGCAAAGATGGGGCCAAGTCCCTGACAGTGCCAGGTCCCTAAGAAGCTAGGGATTCTGTGTGGCCATGGGGCTGCCCTGCAGCTGTGGAGAAAACACCCAGCCCACACCACTTACCAGTGGAACTCTCTTCACTGGATGTGTAGGTGCCTTTGCCCAACAGCAGATTCACCATAGTGGGGGAGCTGGCCACTTTCAGTGGGGTCTCGCCTTTCCGGTTGCTCTGCTGAGGGTTCCCCCCATACCGTAACAACAGCTTCACTACCTACAAGACATTGAGGACTGCGTCAGGGAGTTGAGGAACACAGGAGGGTCCAGGCCTACTGCCAGTGCACTCTGCCCGTCCGCACTATCTCCCCCTCTCCTCATGCAGCCCAGAAGTCTTCTCGGGAAGCACTGCACTGTGTGGCTCTCGAGAGTGCTTGCGCAGATTCTGACGGTTTAGGGAGAGCTTTTATTGGGGGACAGCAGAGCACAGAATAGAGGAAACAAAGACCAAGTTTCAAGCTGGTTTATTTATTTTCATTTACGTTAAACAGTAAGACGACCTCTCCTTGCTTGATTTTATACATGAGTCTCACACATTCCAACTGACATTTTGGTAGCTGTGTTCAGTCACCTATCACCAGTAACCTGTTTCCTATGCCTGGGGCAGCAATCTGCTTCCCAGAGGCAAACACTCTCCTCAACTCCAATCCCACCTGAGATTGCTGTGGGCACATCACACATCTGCTTCCCTCACAGCATTATACTTGGCACCAGCACACAACTGTATGTGTCTGAGTCTCTGGTGCTGTGACAGTACTCCACCCCAGTCCTCTGAGTCTAGACTAGGACTCCTTGTTGCTGACTGGACCCACTCCCCCATCCTGTGGCTGCGAGTGGAACCTGCCTCCCGTGGCAGGACCAAGATTCCTGCTCTGTGCTGTGAGGCCTCAGCTTCCCAGGCCTCTGGCCCCTCCCTAAGGCCAGCTATGCGCCTCTGAGGCTCCAAGCCCCTTCAAAGAACAAACCAAACCAAACCACTCTATCCGTGACTTTCCCGAAATATAGGATAATTCTACCTGGTATGACATTGGCATCTCAGGCGTCTGTCTAGTGGTCTTGGACGCCTGCCATTCAGAGTCCCCCACGCAAGTCCTGCCCCCTGCTGTGCTGTCAGGATGAGTGAGGGCTGCTGTGGAGCACGCTCTGAGTGGTCAGAAGGTGTCCTCCCTGTGCAGACTGCTTGGACTGTGGCCTCTCAGGCAGGCCTTGACGTCGTGTCCCACTCTTTAGCAGTATGAAAAGGATGGTGCATCCTGGGTGTCTCTGCCTCTGACCCAGAGGCCACCTTCCCGCAGGAGGCCGAGTGTGGATGTGCCATGTTGGGTGCTGCCTGGGCCTCCCTGGAGGCCAAACAGGGACAGCAACAGGGGCCTGGCACCATGTGCCGCTGCTCTTTCCTACCAGACCCACATGGCCAAAGGAGAATGGTGTGACATGTTACAGTGGTGCTGCCTCTCGGTCTGTGGAAGTTGTCCAGGTGCCACTCAAGTGAAAACTAGGCTCACAGGGGACAACAGGGCCTTCAAGGCAAGGGAGGCAAATATTCCTCACTAGTAGTCCTTCATGGGAAGGCTACCAGGACAGAGAAACATGAAGCAATGGGATGGTTCTGAAGGGAGAGGGCAGAGCAGGCATGAGGTGTGGGGGGATGCCAACCTTGTAGTGGCCGTTGTTGGCAGCATCGTGTAAAGGCGTATCATCGTCCAGGCCCTTGGTGTTCACTTCTGCACCTGCAGCCAGCAGCTGTTTGGCGACATCGTAGTAGCCCCGGTTACATGCCTCATGCAGCGCCGTCCAGCCTGGAAACAGACACTTAGGACATACGTTACTTAATCCTTGAGAGCCTCACTCCTGAGGACAAGCTCTATGACGGGGCTGGGGACAGCACCTCACAAGGAAGGATGTCTCTCTCTAGACAAGGCCTGTGCTGCCCGAGCCTTGCTGTGGTAGCCTGTGTGCATAACCAATGCCCACAGATCAGTACCCTGCACCAGCCACCCTCCACGCACAAGAAGCCACATCTGCAACCATGCCTCATCGAGCCCATCAGCCCATCTGTGCATGGCAGAAACCTTACGCTTGCGATAGGGAACCCCTAGCCCTCACAGGCGCCAGGTAAGTGCTCTTCCACTGAGCTGTACCCTCAGCCCTTTTTATCTATCTGGAGATGAAAGCCTCGCTAACTTGTTCATCCTGGTCTTGAACACACAATCCTCCTGCCTCAGCCTCCTAAGTACCTGGGATCGCAAGTGTGCACTGCTGTGCTCTACCTCAGAACCCCCTTGCAGACCACACGGCTCCTAAATACATTTGGTACAGGCCTGGGCAGATAAAAGCTCAGGGCCACGCAGCAGGATTGCACACTCAGTACACAGCGGGTCTCAGCCTGCCTATAAGAAGCACTAGTGCTTTGGCAAAGCCCTGTTCAGGGTAACAGGGGTGAGGGTGTGTGGAAAGGCTGGAGAATGAAGTAGAGTCTTCCTGTGCTCTGATCTCCAGAACCAGGCCTTTCTGACAAACAGAAAAGTTTTTTTTTTGTTTTTTTTTAAAACTGGACTTTGCTAGGTTAAGTCACTAAACTGCCCAGGATGGCTGAACTTTGATCTCTGACCTCAGCCTTCCAGAGTGATGGAGCCTGGCTGGGAAAACAGCTTTCAAATAAAGCACACAGCAACCAACTAGGGCAGCAGTTCTGCACCACCATTCCCACTCTGGAGGGCCCAGGGTACACCATGGGGCAATGGCATGTCATGACTAATACAGCACAGAGTCTATCCGTTCCTAAAGCCAAAGCCTGGCCCATACAGACCATGGTCTGGGGTTCCCTCCCACATCCGTCTTAACTTAAAAGTTGACATGTCATCTGACTGTGCCTCCCGGGGTCCCTGCAGCAGTCCTGTAAAGGGTATGGGAGGACCCTGTCTCCTCAAGCAGCTGCAGGAGGCCCAGGCTGGCTCAGCACAGCACCGCCCTCTGCTGGACAAGCACTTCTTCCTAAGCACGCACAAGACAAGATCCTGCCAAGGGCCTGGGCCTGGGCCTGGGCCTGATTCATGCAACACAGCTGCGTAAATACTTACAATCCCTCACTTCTCTTGAAAATAGCACGAAGTGCAAAAAAGCAAATGATTTCCACTTCCAAATACATCCCCAGACACTCCCTCCTCCCTGGCAAGAGCAGCCGCTAACGCCACACGTGGCCCCCAGGGCACACAGGCCAAGACCTGGGGAGTGCGGAGCGTACCCTGTGCCAACACTGGCTCTGCACAGAAGCCTGCACACGAGCTGCTGTGGCTGGCTGGTGCTTACCTGCAAAGTCCTTGACGTTGACATCTGCGCCTTCGCTGATGAGCTCTTTGATACGTCGGGCGTCCCCTCGGATAGCGGCCCGGTGCAGGCGGGTCTCCCCGCGCTCATTCCTCTTGTTCACTTTATCTTTGGTTTTTGAGGCAGAGTTTGGCGTGCCCTTCTGACACACTGTAGACTGGGAGGGGTGCTTTGGTGTTGTGTCTACTGTGGGCCAAGGAAGGGACAGGCGAGGCATTACGAGAGGGCGGGCTGCCCGTTTCCATGAGGTGGGTGAGGGGACCACGACAGCCAGCCCCCACCCCTAGGGACCCATCTCTGGCTTACCTGGACTGTTGGCAGATTCCTCTGCTGTCATCTGCATAAGGAGAGCCACCTGCTGGCGCTCGGAGAGGGGGTAGCCAGCCCGGATCCCAGACAGCCCCATGCCAAACAGCAGCCCCGATTTTCGGGCCACGGGCTCCTTCTTGATCCTCTTCCGCTCAGGACCCTGCTTCTCTGTGTGGCACGTGAGGGAGAGGGGGGGACACTTGACGCAAATCCTCAGGACCTGGGCCGTGCCTAGCAGCACGGAGCCCCTGTATCCACTCCAGAGCTTACAGGCTGTGCAGGGGTGGGCGGGTGGGAAGGAGGCGGTAGGCAGGCTGCCCTAGGAGACGTGGTCCAACACTGGGGGCAGCCAGTCGGTCTGCAACCACGCACGAGTGTCGCCAGGCCACACACACAGTGCTGGGAATGTGGAACCTGCTGGCCCACACCGACCTTGCTGCACGGCCGGCGCTGTGATAGGTGGGTGTGTGCACTTGGGCGCACCTTCCCAGCCCTCCTCCAAATGGTGCAGACAGTGTAAAAATACACACAGAACCTGAGGCCAGCTTGTCAGCTCCGTGCCTTTCTTCTCCATCTAGAAGCCTCCGCTGCACGCCCTGGTCCTTGAGGCGCACAGCACAGCACGCACTGAGCTGGAGGCACCGAAAGGCACTGACACAGAGAGCGCTAAGGACACAGACACAGCTCCGTGCCTCCTGGCCAGCAAGTCGTGGACAGACGCCCACTGCCTCTGTAGACTGCGCTGCTTCTGAGAGAACACAGTCCACCTTCCTCCTGCCTGGGCTGCAGGTGCATGCTGAGAGGTAGCTGGTGCCAAGGAGGCCTTCTACGGTATCTGCATCCTCTCCACCTCTGTGGAGCAGGACGTGTCCTTGGTCGGCACATGAGACTAGGGAGGCGGGCGAATGGCCCGTGAGGGTCATGTCTGCACTTCTCAGGAGGCTCTTGCTTCCCCGGCCCAGCTTAGCCAGGACCCCCTCTGCTCACCACTGTCTAGTCAGGCCCCTACTGGAACTCCCATATGATGACTGGTAGCTCTTTGTGAAGCTACCTAAGTTTATGAGTTGCTGAGGAGGCTAACTTGGGTATTTGGAGACAAGCCTGTCGGGGCAAACACTGAGTGATAGCTCCCTGAATTTTTAAATTTGCAGCAAAACTCTCTGAAATTCTATAGGCTGCCACCAACTAGTTTTAGATAAGTCACATAGGTCTGAGAAGAAGAGAATTCCATAACACCTGAACTCTGCTCCTGGCCAAGTACATGCTCGTGCTTCGTCCTTGTTCTCTGTGGACCTACCAGCTGAGCCAACCTTGTCCCTCTTAGCCATGTGCTGGCTGTACTACCTCCAGAGGCAATGTCTGGACACCACCACAAAGCAGACGGCCTCCTCCTCCTCTTCCTGAACCTGTCTTTGGGCTCAGGCCCAGGATCTAAGGTGGGACTAGGTGCCCACAGCAAGAGGGTTCAGCACACTCAGGGCTTAGGACCCCCTCAACCACTAGGGGAGATGCCTAACCTGTCACTCTGAGCAGTGGAAGCTGATGTGTGAGAGAGGACAGGCCTGCTGAGAGCCACCACAGCCATCTAAGATGGCACAGGAAGTAGTAGCATACCAGCTGCAGAGACATGTGCTAGTTCCATCACCACTCTAGGGTCAGCCCTGCTTCTGTGCTGTGTGTGGCTGGTGGGCTGTCCATGCAGCTGTCAGAGACCCTATGGCACAGATTGTTATTACTCAAACAGGGTCTTGCTCTGCTGTGCAAGCTCTCTTCAAACTTCTGAACTCGGTCAATCCTCCTGCCTCAGCCTCCCAAGTAACGGGGGTTATTTTTAAGATATCAAAATGTATCAGGCCCTTCTACTGGATGCCTACTGTCCTAACTGAAACTCACCCTACTGAAATTAGACCCTGGCCATCTGCTGTAAGGGTAGTGTTCTCTAGCATCTGTGGCACCTGCTTCCCCAAGTCCACCTCTGATGCTGTACCCCATGGGCCAAGACACTGTCTACAGGGGCCTTGGAGTAAGGGCAGGCAGCACAGAAGGCTTCCCTCCGTCCTGGCCAGGCAAATGCCCCATGCTTCACGCTTGTCAAAGAGGGTGGCGCTGAGTGCAGCTGGGTCTCAGTGTGTGTGACCCAGCTACAGTGTGCTGCATGCATGGCTCTCTTGGGAAAGCCAGGCGCAGGAAAAGAAGACCCTTGAGGGAGGCTGCCATGTCCGTGGGAGGGAAAGTGAGTAGAGAGTGGCAGGAACTGCTGGCTCTGGCTGGGGACAACCAGTGAGTTTCTCTGGCAGCTCACTAATTTTCGATCATCCAAAGGGAAGCAAAGTAAAATTTGCATAAATCTAAGCGATACCTTCAGTGATAAACAGGCAAGGGAGTGATCCAGTGTGCACAACATGGGGCCTGAGGTGCACTCACAGGTCCCACCTGTGACCAGAATCACAGAAAGAACTGAATTCATGAACCAAGACAAGAATCCAGGATCTTCACACTGAGCAATACTCCCAGCCCTTTAATTTTTTTTTAATTTAGAGACAGGGTCTTGCCTGGCAAGTTGCCTAGGCTGGGTTCCAGCTTGTAAGCCCTGTGCCTCGGGCTCCCACAAGTCTGCGGTTTCAGGCGTACTCCACCAGACCCGGCGTCTGTGGCACCTTTCTGCTCCCCCCCCCATGCAGTTGGCTCCTGACCACCGGCTGCCAGCCCTGTCCTGCTCTAAACTGACTCCTGTAAGCAAAGCCCACTTCCTGTCAGGGCATCCACTGGAGAGAAGCCCTCGGCAAGATGCAGGTGCTCTGGGCATCCAGCGGTGGACTCTGGAGTGGAGTGGGCACCTCCCGCATCCAGCTGCTGCGGGCCCCTTTTCTGTGGTGTCTCGGCACCCACACCTGCAGTGCTGGCCCCCACTCGGCTCCCAGCCTCCCTGCTCAGCAGCACTCACCAGACCTAGGAACTCCCACACTCCCCACTGCCTACCTCTGCCTGTCCCGTGCTACTGTAGGTGATTTCTTCAGTCATAACTTCTAATTCACTAATTCCTTTTTATGCTGTATCTAATAAGCTAGTCAGGCCACTAAATTTTATTATTATTATTATTTTTTTTGGCGGAACCGGGGATTAAACTCAAGAATTTTAAATCTTAGTGATTATTATTTTCATTTTCAGATGTTTCATTTGTACTCCAAATCTGTATGACCTTTCTGATGGCTTATTTTTCACTCCCATTCTTAACTCACTCCTACTGCATTCTGCCCATTTTCACCTGGCACCTAACAGCTGCCGGTGGCATTCCTGAGCTGGCCCTGCAGAGCCTCTTGGGGTGTCTTCTATCTGTAACCCTGTGCAGGTGCCCATACCCTGCGATGCTCTGCACCAAGGAGGCTGTCTCTCTGGCCAGGGGTTATGGGGAGCTCAAGGCAGCAAAATCTGCACACAGCCCTACCCTCAAAGGGAGCTAGGGGCAGAAGCCTCTCATCTTGCTGCGACCGACCGACCAGACCTGGACCGGGAGGCCTGAGCTGATACAGTAACTCCTGTGGAAGTGGTACCTTAGCTCACTGCAAAGCACTGTTCTGCACTTAGCATCTCTAAAGTTTAGGCTTTCCCAGCAGCAGTGTTTAGGATACACAGTTGCAGCACTGTTCGGACAGGAACACCTTCTGTCCCAGAATTCAAAAGCACCAACTCTCTTAAGTTCTGCTGTGGAAAGGAATGTTTTCAAGACAGTACTCTGAAGTAACAGGAAGCTCCCTGCACATGTCACGGAGCACTTTCCCTGCTGTTCTGTCAAGTGACAAGGAGAAGCAACAGTGCCACAAATGGCTCCTTTCTGTTTTACTTGGCCTCAAAAGCAAACCTGCCCGCCACACACCTGGCTGAGCCCTGGTGCTCAAGAGCCTTCTGACCTCTGGGCCTCAGTCGCTGCACTTCCCACACCTGTGATAGCACTCACTAAAACTGTCCTCACAACTTCCTAATGTGTTTCTTTTTTTCCTTTCATTACCATCACCAAGCGTTGAAAGAAAGCTGGGAGCCTGTACCTGTGTGCTGTGGCCCTAGGGGCCCTCTCTGGTCCCCTCAGCCCCAACAGCAGTACCATGAGAGTCATGCAAATGCAGCCTGGCCTCTCCATCTCCAAAGAAGGGCGACCAGGCCGCAACTCTGCGCAGTCCCAGTCTCCTGTGGGGTGGCATCCTTGGGAGGTCAGAGCAGCGCTGGCACAAGGGCTCAGACACTATCCCTACCAGCATCACTACCTCTCTCTGTACCAAGGCAAGCTAAGAGGGCAGAAGAAATAGACTGAAGTCCAGACACACACCTGGGACTCAGAGGCCCCGGCACTGCTGCCCTGGGACCTGACTTGCTACACAAGAGATGAGTGGGCAAGACTATTCCCCATCCTGGGTGCAGAGCTGGGACACACGTGCTGCTGCGACCATATTCCCTCTCCCCAGGGTGACTGCACATCCTGCTGCACAATCTGAGGACGTCCTGAACCAGGGTGGCAATAGGCCCAGACTGGCTGGCCATGTGTCAGGCTTATTACAAGACCAAAGTCCTCTAGAATTTGGGGACATATGTACTTTTAAGCAGAAAGCCTTCTTTTCCTTGTCCATGAGCTCTTTCATCTAGGAATGAGTTCTTCAAATCTGGAAAGTAAAAGTGGCTAAGGAACAGTAGGACCACAGACTTGCCACAGTTCTCAGTCATATAAAATTTTCTATCTGGAGGTTCTCAGGCCAATCCCAGAACCCACAACACAGGAGCACCCATCCCTTCCCCGGCCCTGGCTGCTGGCTGCACCTCCAGGACTCCTAGGAAGAGGATGGCTCCCAGTCCCACCCAACATGTGTCCTCACAGTCAGTCTCCCTTGGTGGCCCAGGCCCAGCCATGAGGTGTGAGGAGAAGCCTATCTACATGCCTAGAGGAGAGGGGCCACCCCGAGCACAGCCAGGCCTGGTCCTGCAGACGGCACACTCCAGAGGGGCTGTCCACATGTGCCAGAGATCCTGCTGGGACCCTTCAGCCCACAAGCTGCGTGTGTGTGGTGCCCTTCCTAGCCAGAGGTCTGTCAGGCCTGCAAGGCAGCACCTCCCGCCTGTGCTCGCAGCTAGCAGGCCTGAAGCCTCTTCCTGAGCTGCCCACAGCACCGCCCATCTGGCGAGCAGGGGAGCAGAGTCTCCTCCTCACCCACATCACCTGCCGTCCCAAGCACAGTTAGTTACCAAGTATCAGGACTTTTAGGAAGGCTGGAGGGGTAGGGGCTCTGACTGGCCCTGTCCCACAGAGGAGAGTGGCCTCAACCACATGACGTGAACACCTGGTATGGAACGCGTGGCATCACCAGGCTGCTGAGGAAGCCAGAGTGACCAGAGGTGAATGGGAAGAAGGCAACGAACCTCCCCCAGAACCACCGTGGTATCAGGGCAGCAGAGGCAGCTGCCCGCCCTGCCTGCCACCAGGAGCTCTCGAGAGGCGCCCTGGGTTGTGGGCAGGAGTTCTGTGAACCCTCGCAGGGCAGGGGTGGGTCAACGACTCGCACCAGTTCTATCTGCGCTACTTTGTTGAGATAGAGTCTCACTATGTAGTGCAGGCAGGCCTTGAACTCACTTCGCAATGTACGCTGAGCTCAAAATCACAGCCGTGCTCCTGTCTCAGCCTCCCCAGGGCTAGGATTACAGGTGTGCACTGCAGCACAAGGCACTTACAGATGTTAAAGCTTCAGGAGAAATCTTAAAACTACATATAGAACAGGTAGAATAGTATCACTTGAGGCAAATCCAAGACATCATGAGTTCATCAGGTTAGACCCTGTCAGCAAAGGACAAGGCAGCCAGGAGACTAAGTAAGAGGCGGCCAGTCCCGCACGCTGACCTGGACTGGCTATCCTGCTGCCACCCTGGCTGAAGTGTGGCGAGCACCCGTCGGTCTCCTGGCGGCGGGGCACGTGCCTGCCTGCTTTCCCCCTCTGCCCAAGGCCCAAGCCTCTTGCCCAAGGAGCACAAAGGTAGGCATGCTCCACACTCATGGGTGACCCAGACAACCACAGCCTGCCCTCTGCAGGCATCACATGGTATACAGCCTCTGGGGCTGCGCTTCTTGGTCAAGCTGTGACTCAAGAGAGAGCAGGATGCTGCTCCTGGCAGTCTGCCCCCAGCCCTGACTAAGCGGTGGGAGGCCACACCTCTGTGAGCCTGGCTGCACACACCAGGGCTGAGAAACAGGAAGGCACTCCTGCAGCAGCTCAGTGGCCTCTGAGAAACTTGTGCCACTTGGCACAGCAGAGATGCTATCTATCCATCACTTGGAACTCTACCTGGGAGGCTGGTTCCTAGTGACCCTTGACCTTCTGGGCTACAGCACTTTGGCAGGGGATATCAACAGCAACTTCTCAGCAGAGGGCACTAGAAGGACAGTATGTAAAGGGGCCCACTGACAGGACCCTGGGGGCAGGGCCTCGATCTTGAGACAGGGTTTGCCTGGTGTAGCATAGCCACATCTCCCTCAGCCCGGAGAACCAGGAACAATCTGTTTCAGTCCCTCTTATACCAGTAGTAAAAATCCTGCAGATGCCAGCACTTTCCCAGCTCCCAGAACTGTGAGCCAAAATAAACCTCTTTTCTTTATAAATTAAAAACTTTATTGCACAAATCTCCCTGCCTTGCCCACTGTGTGGCTTCTCCCTCCTGACGAGGCAGCTAGATGCCAGCCCAGAGCACCCTGCAGGCCAGATCCATGCCTCTTCCCAGGTCCATCCCGTTTCCGAGTGAGCTCTGCTCTCCGGCGAGGGTGGAATTGGTGCCCAGCTCGGAGCCCGGCACTCCAAGTGCAGAAGAGAAGGCGGCAGGGAGCAGGCAAGTCTGGGAGGAAGGCACTGGCGGAAGATAAAGAGGCACTTTCAGAGGGTCCTGGTTACAAATTCAGCCTTCCAGGAGGAAACTGGAGGTGAGCACTGACCTAACAGCTCAAGCCCAGGTTTGGGCTTGAGCTCCCCAATCAATCAATCAATCAATCAGTCAACCTAGGATGGACAGGCAGTGCTGAACCCTGAGGTCTAGGTTGATGACATTAACAAGGCAGCTAGGTGACAGTTCTATCAGCATCAATTCCCCCGAGGATAGTGTACTTCAGAGCAAAAACACTAAATTCCTATGTATTTCCATAATATTAGAGTCTTGTGTAGAAAAAGAAACCTGTTTTCAATGTCTGTCCCTCTAAGGAGAAATGTGTGTGTGTGTGTGTGTGTGTCTGTACACACACACACACCAGAGAGTTAAGACAGTTGTACAGCTAATTTCTCTTGGTTCACTGAAAAGAAGGGTTTGTGCTTAGACTGTTTAGACAATTAAATGTTAATATAGTACCCTCTGAGTAAAGATAACAACATGCAACGTATCAACCACTGTTACTCTTTTCGTTTTGAAATTTTATTTTTTCCTCTTAAAGTCATCCCTGATATTGTCAGATTCCTTTCTAGCAAAGGCACACATCAGTTAATTTTTAAAAAATTTTTATTTAAAAAAAATTTCTTTCAGTTATTAAAATTAAAAAAAAAAGTTTGTCCCTCTTTCCCAACATGACAGCAAGTCTGCCATGTGCTTGCTGGGACCTGCCCGTCACAGAAAGGAAGCAGCGTGAACACACTTGGTCTCAGACACCACGAGGATGCCAGGTTTAGCCTCACAAACGCGTACCAAAGACAGACGGGGCACCTGGGAAGTCTTTTTCCTACACCACGACAAAACAGGCACCGAGGGACCATGAGCCCCTGGACTTGCAGGGCTGGACCTCGCAGACACAGGTCCAAGTACTGCCTTCCACCACAAAGTGCAAGCAGCAGCATCTCCCCGGAGCTTCTGCAGCAAGAACTCCCAAGAACTCAGTCTCTTAGAGGTCCCTTCCAGTCTTTACACAACCACTACCAAAGCTACAGCTCACTGTGCCTGTTCACCCTGCTATGACAAAATCCGCCGGATACTGAAAATACAAACAAGGGTTTTCAGCCTGGTCTCACCTTGTCTGCAGTGTGCCTGCAGTCACCTCAGCCTCTCCGTTCTGGGCAGACTGGGAAGGGCAGCTGGGGGCTCCTTACTGCTACCCTAACCACTCCTGCCCCTGTAATGCAGGGAAGAACATTCACCCTGCCACCCTTCAGCACCTGGGCAGACTCCTGCCCCAGCACCCGGCTGGATCACAAGAGTTGTGTGCACTACCCTTCACCACCTCCCTCACATGCCAGCTGGGGATCAGCCCTTCCTGCTGGCCTCAAGGTACCCCCTCTTGGTCCTGTTCCAAGGAGCGCACACAGTAACACAGGCCAGGAGAGGTGGGAGATGGCTCAGCAGTCCTGCCCCTCTCCACTAGGTACATGCAGGTACCCATTCACCCTCCCAAGCTCCCCTCATCCCAGCATCTCTATCCCAGGCACATTGCCCTCCTGGAGTCTGAGGCTGCAGACAGAGCCCAGGGCCTACAGCAATCTGCTTCAGGCCTCACGCCACAATGGTGCTCTGTGGGGCTGCAAAATACCCAGAGACCAGCAGGGTGGGGCAGCCTTGGGCCGCTACTGGGACAATGGGCACAGCTGACAGCTCAGGAAGGGTCACCCTGGGGATGTGCCTGCAAGTGCACTCCTGCGCTGCACCCTCAGGGCCATCCCACTGGCTGCCCCTTCCTTGCAGGGTTCCCCCCATCCACACCTTTGCTCCATGTGACCCTGCAGGAGCACTGTGGTACAGGGCTCTGTGGTGAGGCCTCCTATGGGCCTCAAACTGGCCCAGTGCAGAAGAGAAGGCAGGGCCCAGAAGCTAGCCTTCACGCTGCTGCATGCCCAGGACTGCTCTGGAGAGGCCCCTCAGCAAGCTCAGTGGGAACCAGGGCGCGGCCGGGGTTAGCCTTGGGCTGGTACCTGTGTCCGAGTCCTTCTGCTCTCCATTGGCCCCCACAGTGAAGGGCAGCTTCCGCTTGGTGGTGCGCTCTCTCACCTCCTTCCCTCCATCACTACGGTCCAGCTTTGGGGTCTTGGTTAGAGAAACTTTATCTTTATCCTGAAAAAAAAAAAGTACTACTTTGAGGCACTCTTCCCAGACTAAATCCAAAAGCAGCTCCAATTTCATTTCTTGGGGGCCGGGGAGAAGCTCAGTAGAGTAAGTGTTTGCCTGGCAAGCACAGTGTCCTGAGTTCAATCCCCGGTACCTCAGAAACAAACAAAAAGCATTTCCTGTGCCCGAAAAACCACCCTCTTACCAGGCACTGAAAGGCCCCTCCAGGAATACCCAAACAGTCCACAGCCCTGCAGCGCTGCCGCACATGCTGTCCTCCACCCCTTTTGGGAAAAGCTGACTTCCAAGAGAGAGGATCCACCTTCCATCCTGATCTCACTGGAGGCCTCTGCAGGTCATATGGGCACCTGCTGAATGCCTGGCACCCAGGTGACTCCAGCCACCATGGCCACCAACCTGGCCAGCATCAGTGCTCCCCTTCTGCCCTGGCCTTGTCCACCTGACTGCAGGTAAGGATCCAAGAGGCCTGCACCAGCCTCGAGGTTTTGCCTCAGGGGCTCGACCACTGAGCAGGATGTGCTCGTCCCACACACATACACTTGGGACAGTGCTTCCTGTGACTTCTGCAGTCTCCTGGAATGTGCTGCATGGGGCGCAGGGGTGAAGTAGGTGTGTCTGCCTGTGGCTCAGGGTCCTAAGAAGCACACAGACAGCGTGGAAGGTGGACCATGGAGGGAGACAGAGGAGAGGGGCTGCTAGAGCAGAGGTGAGGGTAATGGACCTCTCACCCACACTGAGAAGGGAACCTTGTCCTGTCAAGCAAAGGAAGGGAAGCTCGTGGCTACTGCAGCTAGACTAGGGAGGGACCCAGCCCTGGCTGACCTAGAAGGAACCATGCAGTGAGGCTGGTCTCAATGACACCATGGATCACACACCACAGCCGGCCTTTCTGACCCTACCACAGCCAGATGAATGCCCCAGGGAGACATTACTACATACCTGTCATCACACATGGACAGGCACAGAGGCCAGAAACACTGCCAGATTGCTTTCTGGAATTTCCTCAGTGAGTCCTTGGCAAGAACTGGGCGGTCACCCTTGGGAGCTTCTGGCAGCCACAGTCCCTGGGAGACCCCCAAGTAGTCTCAGCAGCCCCATCGCCACGCAGACACCTCCTGTGACCTCTGGTGAGGCCAGGCAACCTCTGCATGACTAAGTCTGACACAATGCCCAAGTGAATGTGGAGAGCCCGGCCAGGGCACGGGGCCACATGGGTGCACAGCGCACCTCTGGCAAGGCTACCTCCTGCTTCCGCAGACAGAAGCCATGGCCCACCCAAAGGAGAACGCTGCAGGGCAGGAAAGGGTGTCCTGACACTGCACATGACACATGCGTGGATTTCACCTGCCTTTTAAAGAGAATACTACAACTCTTATGAAAATTCTTCCTGGGGACAGAAAAAGAAACACTCCCAACTCATCTAAGGCTGCCATGGCCCTAATTCCAGAACCTTGATGAAGGGCATTCCCTGGAAAGACAATTATGAACAGATAGTCCTTATGAACACAACTGGAGAAACCCTGAACAGACACCAGCAAATCTACTCCAGGTACATAAGGACGATCACACGAACAACAGAAACACCAAAGGGTTCCAGAATGCAAGAAATTAAAAAATGGATGTGATTTATACTTTAAAAACTACAGGAAAATACAATAATACAATTATCTCAAGAGCTAATGAACAGAATGTAGCAGAGTCCAGCCCTGTTCAGGGATAAGCTGCAGCTCACCCTTAACTGGGAAGGACAAGAGACACCACCCTGCTGGGAAGGCCTGAGAACCTGGAAGCTGGGCTCCAGGGAAGGCAGAGGTGTGGTGTTCTGCCCAGGACAAGGCCTGAGGGGAAGGAGCCTGCACTTGGAACTATGCAGGAAAGAGAAGGAAAAGCAGTATTTTTAAATGAGCAGATGTCTGAAGAGGCCCTTTATAGAAGAAAATGCCCCAACTTCACGCCCAAAACTCACCTACAGCAGCCGGGCACAGGGGTACGTGTCTGTCACCTCGGCCTAGTACTGCGATAAGAGGGCTTCAAGTTTGAGCCCAGGCTAGGCTACCCAGGGAGACACACCTATACGTGCGTATCAGAACACAGACGACTAGACGGGTCTGGGGAGATGCTTGGAGTACCTGGGCTCCATCTCCAGCACCCTGGGGAAAAACAAACCTCCAAACTTTTCTCTGGTGGTAGAGGGGCTGCTTCTGACAGAGAGGTCCCTGTTTGGGAAAGTCCTCAGGATGTGGGCTCCCTGGGTGTCTGCCTCGCAACAGTGTCTCGGAGGTGAAATGTGGTACACCTGTGCGCGACTCCCGCCCCTGGTCTAGGCAGGCACCGGCTCAGGGGCGTGTGCCCTAGCAGGCAGGTAGAGCAGCAGTGTGTCTGACCTCTCTGTTCCTTCCTTACCACCAACCCTGGAGTAACTAGGCACACTGCAGCACCGGTCCTTTCCAAAAGCTCATGCCTTCAACATCCAACTCAGCCTTTATCAAGCACCACCTGCCAGCCCCGAGACATCCAAAAAAAAAAAAAGGCCCACAGTGGCAGCAGCTATGGCACATGGGCCACCGTGGCCATCCCAGTGCTGATCCCAGTTTATAATCACCCCCACTCCACCTGTGACTTCCCCTCTGGAAGCCCAGAGAAGGAAAAATAAGTTGTGATGGTTTCAAAACTGATCACACCCACAGAATTTTCACCCTAGAAACTACCTAGTTTCGGTTAGATCTCAGCTACAAATGGCCAAGAACAAAACAATCCAGGCTGACAGAAAGCCCAGGGACACCAGCTCTCAGCCCAGCAGCCCGTGGCCCACATGAAGCAGCTTGCCAGGAGGCCTGTCCTTACCACAGCCTATCTTGAGAGCAGGCAGCAGCGCACATACATCTTCCAGTTGGGTTCTGCAGTTTCAAAATGGTTCTGGTTATTCTGGGTCCTTTGAATTTTACTATCAACTTCTGCCAAATAGCCTGCTGAGACCCTGGCTGCATTTTACTAAATCTATCCCTCAGCTTGGGAAGAAACAGCTTCCTGACCAAGGAACACAGTGTGACTCCCCACTTGCTTAGGTTTCCTAGTTTCTGTCAGCCACTTAAAAAAAATTCATTTATTTATCTGGAACAGGGTCTCACCACACAGCTTAGACTCAGTGACCCTCCTATCTCAATCTCCCCAGCACGAGGATTATAGGAACGTGGGCCACACCAGGTTTTGGGGGTGGCACAGCACACTCAGAGTTCTAGGGCCAGTATGGCATGTGGCACCAGGCACTGAATCTGGGTCCTTGTGCTCGCCAGACAGGAGCTTGGACCACTAAACCATCTCCCTGGCTTCTTGGCCGCTCTTGCAGCTCTCAGAGTCCAGGTCTTGCAGCACATCTCTTATCAGCACTATTCTAAGACAATCCACATTACTGATATGAATGTGTCATGAAGTCCCAGCCCCCAACCGTTCACTCACTGTTTAGAAACATAATTTGCACACTGGCTTTGTACCTTCACTTCTTGCTAAAGTAAGTCTCACAGCTTTCACGTAGACTTCTAGGCTTCTCTTCCTAGACGACTGTGAATAGTCTTCTATAGCATCCTGTGTGTCTTCTGCTGCTTCTACCCGCTGCTGCACTGGCCAGAGGCAGTGGCATGCTGAGAGCAGCAGCGTGAGAAGGTGTGTAGCCCTTTGCCCTACAGCTGCAGGCTGCACAGGCACTGTACATCGGGCCCAGACCCAAGCCTTACCCTCACCTCCCTGAATGGTTCTGTAACCAGAATGCTCAGAGCTCCTGTCATGCACAGATCTCATTGAAATGTGCACAAGTGGGCTAGGGGTAGCTCAGTGGAGTAAGTGCTTGCCTGGCAAGCGCAAGACCCTGAGTTCAATCCCTGGTATCACCCCCCCGCAAAAAAGAAAAAGATTTTAAAAAAAGATCAAGGAGAAGGCTGGCTAGATAGCTCAGCAGACTGAAGTGCCTGCTTGCTTAGGCAGAGCACAGTGGCCAGGGTTTGATCCCTGGCGTGCCATGCCCACCCCACCCCCAGGGCACAGTGAGCTGGTGACTGAGACTGGGGATGGTGACGCATACCTGTAATCCCAGCACTTGGGAGGCTGAAAATTGGAGAATCACTACAAATTGTGTCTACGTAGTGAGACCTGCTCCTAAATTCATGAAAAATAAAAAAGATGTGCACAGGCCCCATGGCATGACCCAGCCTGAGCCACCCTACCCCACGGTGGCCTGGCATAGCCAGTTCTACAGAAGGGTTCTGACCCAGAAGGTACTACAACGGCTTCCGGCCCAGCGTGAGTCTTCCACGACACAGCCCAAGCGACCAAGGGCACTGGCAGCTCTCAAGCCAAGTGCTCAGAGGAGCTCAGGAAACTGCAGAGCAGTGTCTGCCCTCAGAGCCCTGCTCACGAGCCTGGGGCAGGGGGGTCCCGGAAGGGCTGCTCTCAACACTGCGATCCTGTGGTGCTGGGGACGAAAGCCCGGACTTCACACACACTACACAAGTGCTCTCCCCCTCTGAGCTACCCCAGCCCTTACAGAGATTTGGGAACACTGAGCTCTCCTCTGAGCCATGCGTGCTGCTGAGCACAGTGACCAGAGATGGTGGCCTGCCACGTAGGAAGCCCTCGACTGTGAGTCAGGGAACTGCTCTCGGTGCAGTGCTCTGGCTTCTCTGGACTAGGACAGCTGCCACGGTACAGGCTTTCCTGAATTCTAGGAGGCTCCTCCCAGCTCAGACCCTCCAGAGAGCTCTTCCTTAGCACGGAGCACACCCTTCTCCTGCACACCTGCCTCTGCTGCTGCAGGACCATGTGGCTTACCCCATCACCCACAAATGGCCTCTGATAATACGCAACTGTGTCAGAGACACAGTCTGTGGAGAGAATGAGCAGAAGCCAGTCCAGGATCCACCACAGCAAGGCCTCCTTCAGGGCCTACGCGTCATCATCCCGAGGAATGGACACAAGCACAGTGCTGCCAGCACCGTGCCTTCTCAGGCTTCCACTGTGCACCTCCAGAGAGTTCTGCTAGCATCAAGCGCAGAGGGACAGGACAGGCATCTTCGGGTTATACCAACAACAAAAGTAGGAAAGCCATAGCTGCTTTCCTGAGGAAGACTCCAAAGTCTGCTCTACATCTTTCAAAGACCCAAGTGTAGACACAGCAGGTACTACAGGCACAGCACTGGCCTAGTCTTAGTGTTCTCCTCAGGTGAGAGAAAACCAAAGCCAGCCTAGGCCACGGCAGCTGCTAAAGAGGAACCCTGCAAGGTGGGTGTGGCCTGTACCTCAGAAGTTGGTCTCCTACCTTCTGCAGCTTGGCCTTCACCTACATGGCCCCTGCTTGAAGCACTGTCACCCTCCCACGCCTGGATCTCTGTAGCTGGTGAGACCCCTTCAACATGGGCTCCTCCACACTGCTGGGACCTGAACTGAGAGAGCAGTTACTCTCTCCACTGCCCAGTCACCTCAGTCAGACCTACGAATCACTGTGGCAACAACTGCGGTGCATACAACTGGCAACTCAGAAGGCTGAAGTAGGAGGATTACAAGTTCAAGGCTAGCCTGGGTACTTAGATACTCAAAATTTAAAGGGGTAAGTGTGTGTGTGTGTGTGTGTGTGTGCGCGTGCGTATGCGCGCGGTAGGTGTGCCGCTCAGTGGAAGCACACACTCCTGCATTTGGTCACCCATACCACAAAAGACAAAAACACAAAGAATAAACCCCCTATGATACAAATGCCTCCCTGTGAGGGCTGCCATACCACCTCTGACACAGACCAGTAGAGGCCCTGCTTTCTGATGTCTTATAGAAGGATGTTTCGGGGTTCTGGGATTCCTACCTGTGTTAATCATGTGGACACGAGATACTGTGGGCCAAAACCAGGCAGCGTGGCTCACATCTCAACAGGGCCTGGCCCATGCTCTGGAGGCAAACCCTGTACCACATCTTTTATTTGAGGGGCAGCTCCAGCACTCTCTGGGGAGTTTTCACCAGATAAAAGCAGCAGTTACCCAAGATGGAGACCAGGAAACTCTGAAGCTCAAGGGCAGTGACGGGAGCTGCAAAAACAGGAAGAGGGCCTTCGGCTGCTGTAGAGCTGAGCAGCCCCACATATGCTGCCCCCTACCCTTCAGCACTAGGAATCCTAGGACACAGCCCAGGGATGTAAAGGAGGCCCTGGCCCTGGTAGGAAGGTGGCGGTACTCCACCCCAGGCCACGGGAGCAGGAAAGCTGGCTCACGTGAGCAACCCAGGCCCTGAGCTGTGTGTACTTCGGGGCCAGCCTCAAAGTCCTCCAAGCAGAGCAGACAGAGAACCTTCTCCTGCCCTTACACTCCACAAGGCATACCTGAACAGGCTTACCAGCTACTCAGTGTGAAGCGATCCCAAGCTTTGGGCTCTCCGCTACAACAACTGCCAGTGAGAACAATTTTACCTCCCCTACCACTGCCCAGGTCCCAGCTGCCCCATTGCAGGCACACACTTCCCTTCTACAGCTCCGTCCTCTCATCATCTTGGCCACTCCCCACCTTGCCCGACCCCGGCCCACCAACCATCTGGGAGTCCCAGGAGCTGCGGTATATACAGCTGCTACCACTGCCTGCCGAGCAACCCACAGTGCTGGCCCTGCACAAGCCTGCCCTACTACTTCAGCACTCACTGCTCCTATGCAGGGCAGACAGTAGACATGCTGCTCAAACACTCAAGGTCTCCAGGCTCCTTTAGCTTTCCTGTCTATACAGCACTAAGCACACCTATGCTCACTCACTGCTTCACATTTACCAAAACAAAGTGAATATATGACTTGGCTCATTAATTTTCATAGGTGCAATTCTTGCTGACCTCATTACACTCTAAGTCCAAGTATTACCACAGAAAATGAGCTGCAGCACAGCACAGTAGGCGCTCAGGCAGAGGTAAGGGACAGCAGCCTAGGGACCCTCTTTTACGGCCCAAGTACCAGGAGGCAGAGAAGCAGCAGCTCAAACCCGCTGACAACTGCAGAAGACAGGTGACACAGTCTACCAGGGTGAGTATGGATGGCCTAGCAAACGGGCAGTCAGGGAGGAGCACACAGACAAATTAGGATCAGTGACAGCGACCTACTTTCTGTGGGCTTGTGGGATACCCTGTTCCAGCACAGAGAGCAGGAACCCGAAACTCAGCATAGCGAGGGCTTAGTGATGGCTACAAAATACACAGCGAAGCCTGAACCTCAGCCTGAGCCCATCTGGTCAGACTCTTCAGTTCACACTCAGGGTATGCCCTGCACTGCAGGAGGGGAAATGTGTGTACCCCAGAACTACCCCTCCCCAGCCTTCAGCACTGCAGAACAGGAAGTACACACCCTAGAACTGTGTCATCTCCTCACCCCGCAGGACAGAACGTATACACCCTAGAAACAGCACCCTCCCCCACTCCTGACAGAAGTGAATCACGTGGCGGAGCACCCCTCCCTCCATATTCCCTGGCACTGCAGCATAGGTATAGAACCTGGTGTTAAGAGCACATGACAAAAGCTGGGCTTAGCACTACATACCTGTGGCCCTAGTACTCTGAGAGACTGAGGCAGCAGGATTATGAGTGAATACCACTTAGAACTTACACCTTTTTTCCAAATCAGTCAGTCAACCTGACTGGATGCGTAGCGCAGTACAAAGGTGCTGTGTTTAATCCCTAGTACGTAAAAAAATAAGCACACAGGAAAAAAAAATATGATTTAGATTTACATTATTTTCCTAAGTCAAGATCAGCTCAGAGAGCAACTTCCATGCCCAAACGTGCAAGTGGAAGAAGAGCCTCAGCACTCCTGGTTGCTCACACACTCACCCAACGCCCGCAGGACAGGCTTCCCGGGCACTGTGAGCTGGCATGCAGGTGTGGCACCTCTAGCCCTGCTGGGCACAGGTAGGCAGGGGGTGGAGAGGAGCCAAGAGTTACCTTTTTCCCGGTTTGTTTCTCCACCATGTCGTTGCTGAGAGGAAAGTCTTCTTGCTGTGGTGTTTTAGAACACCCACTCTTGGGCATCGTTCTGTTCCCTCACCTGATCTTCATTTACACCGCCATCGCCTCATCGTCAACCGTCTGCTTCAGGAGAGAAGAGATAGTGTCAGAGACTGTGGAATTCAAAGGTGGCTCAACACCTGGCCACCCTCCCATGGACCCTAGTGGACTGACCGCAGAGGGCACAGCCACTCAGCATAGGACCAGCAGCAGCTGTTCCACACAAGGGCACCCAGGCCCCAGGAAATACCCCAGGAGCTACATGCAGGAGCAAGGTGAGCAGAAAAAGGGCCTGCAAAGGTACTGGCCATTCTGGATGATAAATGCTGGGGCCTCATAGGCTGAGTCTCTTTAGCACAGGCCCTGACCCAGGCAGGGGGCTGAGCAGGTGCAGGGACTACCCTGCCCAGTGCTGTCAAGGGACAGACCAAGGCCCTCTGTTTTCCCATAATCAAGGTCACAACATCCAGAGGCAGGCCCACTCTCTGGTCTGGCAGATCTCCTCTGCAGCTAGACCCAGCCCTGACCCTCCAGCCCCAAGCAGAAGGCTGGGGGAGAATGCAGCCACAGGGGCTAATCCCACACTTCTGGCTATGGGCGCACATGTGCGACACCTTTGAGAGTCATGAGCTGGCCCCTTCACCTGGGCCTGAGGCTCTAGCCTGTTTCGCAAGAAATTTAGGGCATGTGCTGTACTGAGCAGGTACTTCACTTTCTGTACTTCAGTATACTTTAGCATCTTAACCGGCTTAGTGG
This sequence comes from Tympanoctomys barrerae, assembly GCA_002564285.1. Taxonomy (NCBI): domain Eukaryota; kingdom Metazoa; phylum Chordata; class Mammalia; order Rodentia; family Octodontidae; genus Tympanoctomys; species Tympanoctomys barrerae. Next base: position 10,478 of record NDGN011522710.1, on the reverse strand, counting down.
CCAGGAACCAATTCCCAGAGACAGCAAGGGCTACAGGGCACAAGAGGTCCCTTGCTATAGGACAAAGCCTACAATAGCTCGCAGAGTATCAGGTCCTAAACAAGCTCCTCTACTATGGCTTTCCTTGTTCCTGTCCTGCCTCCTGGCTACCAATACATACCTCGCTCCTATCTCCTCTGTGGACACACCCTTCTGGTCTCTCCCAGGTGGCTATGCCTTGTCTTTTCAGTCACATAGGAAGGATGAGAGAGAGCTCCCCACCATGTGCTCTATGCCATCAGTTAGAAACCAGTTTGTGCTGACCATACCTGTAACTTCCCCTTCTGTGGAACGTGCCTCAGTACCATGCTGAGGTGTGCTGGATGGTGAGCAACCTGCTGGGTCTACAGCCTCTGCTGTACAGTGGCCTTGCTCCCTGGCTCTTCCTACTTCGCATCAACATCACACTGGCCATTTCTGAGTTCATACTTCTATATAACATCTTCTTAAGATCCTGCCTTGTTCTCCCCTAATAAATGATAAAAGCTCAAAAACCATTTGGTTTTTCACCAACCTAAGAGCACATCTAGAGACCTGGCCTCCACTGTAATCCAGAACTGCAGGTTGCCTCCTTCCATGCGGTTATGTGGCCAAGGCCTGAGGTGATGATTTCTTTGCATAGACCAGTGGTGTAAATTCTATATTCTTCCATTTCCACTGTAAACCTGGAAGCACAGCTTGCTCGAACTGTATTTCAAGCACCTGCATAGACACAACTGCTAGAACTTGTGGCTATGTGCATATTCAGCAGCAATATGCAAATACAACTTTATTTTATTTTTATTTTTTTGTGGCACCAGGAATTGAACTCAGGACATTGCGCTTGTGAGGCAAGTGCTTGTTCTACTGATCTATCTCCCTGGCCCAAGCAGAACTTTAAAGACCACCCAGAAGTTGAGTTTTAAGAGTCTTGCCTGCCTACCCTCGACAGGGCAAAACTGAGCACAGCTGTCCCAGGGTTGCCCTACAGCAGTGAGTCTGCAGGTGCCACGCTCTGGCACCCCAGCAGCCTGCAGCCAAGACAGTGGCGGGCCGTTCTCCCTCCAGTCCTTTACTGCTTGGTGTAGCCTGGTGATCTCTAGGCGAGGAGCAAGATGCCGTCTAAACCAGAAAGCAGGCTCATGGGAAAAACACCCATGCCACACCTTGCTCTTGGGCACCCTGCCCAGGATCTGTGACAACTCTATTTCACTGCTGACAAGCACCTCTGGTGGCAGCACCCTGAGACTGGGACCCTCTTCTGCATCATGGATGCTCCGAGAACCAACACTGCCCAACGCTTCTCCTTCCACCATTCCCCAGGGCAGCTCTTGCAGTGCTGAGGGTAAACCTAGGGTTCCTACAATTAAGGATTTGTGACACATTTTTCAAACCAACCTGCATGTACATCTGAGAATAAAGCCTGGACGATGCTGTATGCAAGAGCTACAAGGGCCAATGACAGCCACATGCACCATCAGGCAAGGGCGCCACTAGCTAGCCAGGGCACTTTATGCAACTAAGCTGTAGTGAGAGAAAGGAACAGAGCCACCTCAACAGGGGAAAACCAGTAATATATGAACAAACACATAAGGCCAGGATAGAACATGGATACTCGGACTTTCAAACTGCCAATGACTGTGCCCAGAGGTTCAGGAAGGTATGGACAAGAAGAGGGGCTACGAAAGAGCACGTCCCAGAGAGAACTCCTGCTTCTAGCATTCCAGAGAACTTCAATGAGAAAACAGAAGGTTTAGAAGCTGACAACTGAGAGGGAAAAAAAGTGCTAGAGCCAACCCTCCACAAAGTTCACTATCAAACAAAGGCAAAGACTGGCAAGAGAACTAAATCTCTTAAGATGGCCTTCCTCAAGCAGCCGAGCCAGAGGCCAGATGTCTAAGTAGGCCACTGCTCTGTGTGCCCTTGGCCCACATGCTGGGGCGGGCAGCAGCAGCCAGGTCCTCCTGAGAGAGAGCAGATCACAGACGTTCTCATCACCAGGAGTGTTCAGTGACAACACAGCCCATTACAAACAAGTCCTATCTATGAGACTGAAATTATCTATTTGGCCACATTGCCACCAACACAGGAGCAAATTAAGGTGGCTTTAAGCATACAGAGGCCAGTGCGACCCTTTCTGTCCATGCCTCTCCTAAGGAAATCAAGACAAACCACACTAGCACTTGCAGATCCAGCCAATTTCCCTCTTTTTTTTTTTTAAGGCCCAAAGGATAAGGATGGGTTTATAATGTAATACTCAAAGGAATTTAAAATATCAGAAGAAGGCTGAATTTTGTGATATTTAAAACTTGTAAGGAGGGCCTGTCAGATAGCTCAGCGGATTAAAGTGCCTGCTTAGGCAGACACAGGGACCAGAGGTTCGATCTCCAGCATGCTGCACTGGCCTTGCCCCTCGGGCGCACTGAGACTGGGCGTGGTGGCGGGCACCTATAATCCCAGTGCTTGGGAGGCTGAAAACAGGAGGATCACTATGAGTCCGATCTGTGTAGTGAGACCCTGTAGACCCTGGACTAAATACATTAAAAAATGAAAAAATACTACTACTACTACTAGTAATAATAATAATAATAATAATAATAACTGTATGGAATTAGCATCCCCATATCCATAAATGAAGCTTTCCAGAGAGGCAGCCCATCCAGCTGTGTTCCTTGCTGGGGTGGCACTGGGGATGGAATGCAAGGCCTAAGGCACACCAAGCACACCCTTCCCAGGCCCTCCCAGCCCACCTGGATTCTTCTGGCCTGTCTTCCCAGCGAGGGCTATGGAGTCTCCTGCAGGTCCTCTGGGGCCCTGGTGCAGGGGTTCTCGCAAGTGTCTGTGCGGTCAAGGTATTTTCATGATAGTACTAAGACACCATGTTCTCTTTCCACGGTGTGGATATAAGCGCTGGCAGATGACAGGGAACAGAGATGCGGTCTTCTCCGTCACGCCCAATCACAGTCATGTGACTGCAGCAGACCCTGTATCATCCACAGTCATGCTTAATAAAGCAGTAAATAATGTAAATCTTATAAGACTGCAAACCTTGAGTCTCTGTCCTTCCAGTATTCTGTGACAAACAGAAATGGGTGGGTGTCACAGTGCACTGAGTCGCAAAGAAAACCATCTGTGACAGTGAGTTGTTATTTAAGCTGGCTGGGTTTTTCATGGCACACAAGTTTTAATAAAACACCATCTCGGCAGCCTATCGATCACTACTAAGAACCAGGAGCCTGAAGTCCCAGCTATCCCTTAATGTCCAGGAGGGCTATTTCCTTATGTAAAATGGCAAGGTATGCGCATTAACCCAAGCACATCAGCCCATGCCAAGACCTAGGGCAAACCTCAACTATGTGAATAGTGGTTAAGCTGCATCATTGGGCAGTGGAGTCTGCAGCCATAGAACTGGTAGGCACAGAGGGCCAATTGTATGCTCTCAGAGTGAATAAAGTGAGCCTGCCACTTCAGGAAAACTGACAGCAGCTACTGCCAATAAAGAGTCTGTCTGAGCTTCCAAAGTGAAGGGAGCCCTAACTTTAGAAAATGTACAGCCACACTGCTGAGGCTGATGGTCTGCACTACTCAACTGCAGCTTACCCTGATCGGGAGTGACGGCACCTAAGATGCTACGTTAAAAACGTCTGCACACTGCAACGTCCACCTCACTCGCTGAACCAATGCTGCCACAGTAACTGGCGCAGGACAAAACCCATGGGCACGAAGAGAACACAGGCCGAGGTGGCAGAACACACAGGTGACGGCATGAGCTTCAGCTGGCCACACGCTGCCCGAGCGAGGGAGGTCAACGGCCTGCTCCGTGTGCCAGTAGTGCCCACGCCCTGGCCAGATGGTGAGGTGCAGAGCAGAGGCATGCCCCACCTGCCGCCACCAGAAACGAGAGTGCTGCACACATAGAAACAATGCTCTTGTCCAGACTCTCATCAGTTTCCTTTGTAAAATTGTTATTTTTCAATAGAAATCCATTATATTAATGAATTATTTTATTATTTCAAATGAAGTACTTATAAATCTTCTCAGCTATATTTTTACATGATAATTTAATAGAAACATCCACCTCAACAAACAAACCAGAACGCTCCATAGAATCACAGCTGCAGGGCCCAAGCCTTCTTCCCAGACACAGGGAAGGCAGCCAAGCCACAGAGAAGACTCGCTGCCGGGAATGCCAGCAGAAGACTAAGAAGGGAAAGCGGTCGCCATCTAGGAAAAACAAACACTCACGCAGAGCTCAAAGAAAAAAAAAAAAGCCAATTACATAAATATTAATTAAAAAGTTAAAATCTGTTGTAAAGCAGAAGTAACAACAATGAAAGCAATATGAACCTAGCTGGACCAAGAGCAGAACAGACAGGAAGCGTGCAGAGAAACCTGTCTGGTGCCAGGAAAGGTGTCTGACTCTGCGCTACAGCACCACTGCATGCCCACCTGCAGAGCGCGTAACCAGGCTGCTGCCCTATTCTACACACAAGATCTACCCACACGGACTGCACATTTACACACCAAGGGCACAGCAAGGGTACCAGGGGGGCCAGCAACAAAGCATACCTTCCCAACACCAAGACAAATTCCTCATCCTATACGTAAGAAATACCCATTGTCAAGGAAATACAAAAAATCTGAAACATCAAGACTTTTGATCACTGAAGGTCACCTTCCTAACAGGAAAAAAAGAATGTAACTGACAAGCTTTTATCTGGAATATATAAAGACCTTCTGCAAAACAAACACACGAAACAATAAACACACAGACCAATACAAAAAAGACACAGACTTAAGCACTTCAAAAAGAACAAGGTCAGTCACTGAGTAGAAAGGCTCTCAATTTCATTGGTAATCAAGGAAAGGTAAGCTAAAACAAAAACAGTAATGTATCCAGCATTGGAAAAGATGATTTGTTCCGATGGAAGTGTAAATGGACAGGACAAATCTGGCATTATCTACTCAAACTGAACTTAAGCATACCATACAGTCCAGCAATTTTACTTGGGGAATACATGCAAATCAAGAGGCTGCATAACCCGTTTACAGCAGCAGCGTCTAACAGGAGTGTCTAATCTGCAGCCTGTGAGCTGCTTATGGCCCTTGACAGCTCATACAGTGAGCCCATAAGACCACAAACTTTTAAACACAATTACATTCTCTTTAGGGATAGTTTTCATGACTTGACTGTGTGGTGCTTGAGCACAGACTGCAGAGGTAACATGGGAAAAGGCAGTTAAACCCCATCATCTGTCGGTCAGCTTGAAAACCTGTCAGACACTGCACACATCTGTACAACTTGCAGCAAGCACAGCACTGACAATAACTACCTCAGCCTTCCAGATGTGTGTCTATGCCAGAAGACAGGCCTTTACTGTTACTAAGAGACAAGTGAATTTTCTTAACTATTAAATTTGGGCTTGTGTTATTTTGTCTTAATGTTACAATAAAATGTTAAAGAAATCTGTTACTACACACACACACACACACACACACACACCCCTGTATTATACATTTTGCATGTGGCCCAAAACAATTTCCCTTTATTCAGTGTAGCCCAGGCAAGCCAAAAAGTTGGACATCCAATGACACAAATGAATGTGCATATAATTTCTTCACAAATATCAAGGAAAAAAAGCAAAGCACATTTTTGGTTTTTTTGTTTTGTTTTTAAAGGCAAGTTCTTGCTATGTAGTTCAGCCTGGCCTTTAACTTACTTTGTTGCCTAGATTGGCTTCAAACTCATGGCAATCCTCCTGCCTCAGCCTCCCCAATGCTGAGGCATGTGCCACCATGCCTGGCACATACAATATATTTACATGAGCTTTTTAAAACACTCAAGAGCAGTGCTGAAATACGCATACTTAGATGACAAAATGCACTTGAGTAATGGGGGTTTGAGGTGCAATGGGACTGTGAGGTTTGGTGGGGCTTCTGAGTGAAGGGGAGTAAGTATTTGCTTTGGACTTCTAGGTGTCATGATATTCACAACATGGGACATGTTACACCCTGGCAGAGCTTCAAGGAATTATAGTGACCTTGCCACAGGTCCTTTCCATCTTCTAGTAGCCCTGGGTGATACCCTGCTGAAAACTGCAGCCACATGGACAGCACACAACTTGAGGCTGCTGACATTCAGTGTGAACCACATCTTTGGGGAGCACACAGCTGGCCACTAACTGCAGGGGAGAACAGGAAACCTTAAACCCTGGCTAAGTTAACAGTAAGCCTCCAGCTCTGTGAAGATGGGAGATAAAAGGGACTGAAAGCAGTGTAGGAAAAGTACGCATCTTACACAACAAAGGAATTAAGACACAGAGTAAATGTGACAACGAGGACAGGCATACTGGTTCAAGGTACGAGTGACTAAAAATAGTCACTGTGGTGAAGCGAGGAAAGCGGAGCACAACGAGGGCAGTGAGTCAGCAGACATCCTCCGTAGCTTAGTGGTGTAGAAACAAACACACGAAACTGCCCAGGGAGGGAAGAACACAAGTGGAGAGAGGTGAAGTGGAGAGAGGTGTGGGATGCTCAGGCACTGCGCAGGAACAGAAGCCCAGCCACCCGTCCTGGGTACACCTGCCCAAAGCAGAGCAGAGACGCACGACAAGGTGTGTACAGAACAGCTCACTACAGTGCTGTCAAAAGCAGGCGCCAGGACACAAAGCCCTACCACTGCAAGGTTACAAAGGACACTGACACTGAGCGGCGGAGCTCCAACCAGACAACTGGGAAGGAAGGAGCATGCAGAAAAAGGCACATGTATTAGGGAGTCATCTCAGGCTTGTGAAGGTGCACTTACATCAACAAAAAACGAAAGGCTAGCTTAACACCAGAAAGCTAACCAATTTACTCCAGAGCTAACACCGTCACGTTGAACGCCAAGTGCTTTCTTCCCAAGAGCAGCAAGTGGGCAAGATATCCTTGTTAACTACTGCTACAGCAAGCTCTGGTCAGCCCGGAAATGCAAGAAAAGGCAATCAAAAGCATACAGATCAAAAGATAGCATGTCTACCTACAAAACCACAGGCATCTAGAACTCCTAGAAATAAGACTGTGGCACGTCTCCAGTACACAAGGTTAACTAACACAGAAATCCAGTTTCCGCAAATGTGCTAGAATCAAACATAGATATGCAAACAGAAATACACACTTAATACCATTTAAACTTGCTCCAACTAAACATAAAACCAAAGGTTCAAATCCACCAAAACTACAAGAGCCTATAACATTTTAGGAAAAAGGTAGATAGGGCTAGCTAGAGTTGTCAGACATAACAAAAGCAGAATCCTTAAAAAAAAAAAAAATGATAAAACTATCAACAAAATAACTTTTACTCTGTGAAAGACCAAGGTTAAAGACACGACAAACTACAGGCAAAGGTATTAGTCACCAGGGACTGCCAAACCAAACCACAGCAATCTGATGCACCTCTAACAAAGGATCTCTTCACGTCTGTACTTATCGGCTGTACCCCTGCTTAGTGAAATGTCTATGTGTTCTGTCCATTTTCTAGTTGGACTGTTTTTACTGTTGATTGTTCTGTCTTGATTCTACATACATGTTCACTGCCTGACTTGTAATTTATAAATGTATTTTCCTTGCTGCAGTTTGGCAAGGCCCTGAGTGGCACTCCTAGTGTACCACCATCCAACTGCAGAACCTACTGGAAGTTGACAGGGCACAGGGTGAGACAGGGCAGGCAGGGTGGCTCATGAGGGTGGCACGCGGACTGGTGAGCATCTGCCGCCTGCGGCACCACGCCCACGGCTGACTGAGCACGGCAGTCTGCAGCGGCATCTCCCAGGGCCCCAACAGGTGCCTACATCACAGCTGCCCCCAGGAGGGCCTGAGGGAGCTGCTAGGGCTGCCGCTACTTTTGCAAGTTCCTGGAAGTCTATAATTACCTCAAAATAAAAAGGTGTTTTTTAAAGGAGACTATAGGCTGGCGGCCGGTGATATAGCTCAGTGGCACAAGCACCTGCCTGGCAAGAGCAAGGTCCTCAGTTCAATTAACTGGTACCAAAATAAACAGATAAGAAACAATGCAGAGATGGAGAAAGCGTCTAGGTATGGTGGCAATTCTCTATATTTTGACTGTGGTCCTAGTTATCTTTCATTTTCCAAAACCCACAGAACCATGCATTTCTCAATGGGTAAATTAAGTGTCAATTATAATTGTTAAAAGCTGTTTAAAAAAATGACTGGCAACAAAAAATTTTAATTTTGAGCACAGCATGGTGACACATGCCCATAATCTCAGCACTTGGGAGGCAGAGGGAGGAAGACTGCCAGGAGTTCAGGCTACACAAGACCATCTCAAAAAATTTTTTTTTAATTTTTAAAATTGTTCCTGGGGGCCTGCCCCTTAGCTCAGTTCTTTAAGTGGCTGCTTCAACAAAACAGTCAGGCTCAG